>JABXNX010000337.1:0-18338 GCA_014843695.1 Archivesica marissinica | reverse complement strand
GTCTCTAGCTGTTATTGTTGGAGGCGACCTATGGTGCCCCTCAGGTCTCTAGCTGTTATTGTTGGAGGACGACCTATGGTGCCCCTCAGGAGTCTCTAGCTGTTATTGTTGGAGGACGACCTATGGTGCCCCTCAGGAGTCTCTAGCTGTTATTGTTGGAGGACGACCTCTGGTGCCCCTCAGGAGTCTCTAGCTGTTATTGTTGGAGGACGACCTCTGGTGCCCCTCAGGAGTCTCTAGCTGTTATTGTTGGAGGACGACCTCTGGTGCCCCTCAGGAGTCTAGCTGTTATTGTTGGAGGACGACCTCTGGTGCCCCTCAGGAGTCTCTAGCTGTTATTGTTGGAGGACGACCTATGGTGCCCCTCAGGAGTCTCTAGCTGTTATTGTTGGAGGACGACCTCTGGTGCCCCTCAGGAGTCTCTAGCTGTTATTGTTGGAGGACGACCTCTGGTGCCCCTCAGGAGTCTCTAGCTGTTATTGTTGGAGGATGACCTCTGGTGCCCCTCAGGAGTCTCTAGCTGTTATTGTTGGAGGACGACCTCTGGTGCCCCTCAGGAGTCTCTAGCTGTTATTGTTGGAGGACGACCTCTGGTGCCCCTCAGGAGTCTCTAGCTGTTATTGTTGGAGGACGACCTCTGGTGCCCCTCAGGAGTCTCTAGCTGTTATTGTTGGAGGACGACCTCTGGTGCCCCTCAGGAGTCTCTAGCTGTTATTGTTGGAGGACGACCTCTGGTGCCCCTCAGGAGTCTCTAGCTGTTATTGTTGGAGGACGACCTCTGGTGCCCCTCAGGAGTCTCTAGCTGTTATTGTTGGAGGACGACCTCTGGTGCCCCTCAGGAGTCTCTAGCTGTTATTGTTGGAGGACGACCTCTGGTGCCCCTCAGGAGTCTCTAGCTGTTATTGTTGGAGGACGACCTCTGGTGCCCCTCAGGAGTCTCTAGCTGTTATTGTTGGAGGACGACCTCTGGTGCCCCTCAGGAGTCTCTAGCTGTTATTGTTGGAGGACGACCTCTGGTGCCCCTCAGAGCAGTATTCCACGCATGGACGGGCACTCGGGTTGAACTACCGTCCCCACATGGAATAAGTCGACTCCCCAGTGGGAATCGAACCTACAGTGCAGTGGTGAGGGGCAAGTGATATGTTTTGATCGAGTTTAACCACTCTGCTACGGAGGCGCATTCATTTTTGAATGCAGTACATAATTATTCTTTATGCCTTGAAATATGCACCTTTCATTGTGATGTAGTCCTAATCTAGTCCGTGTTAGCAATCGTCCACGGACACTTCCTGGACATGAAGATGCTCATACTTGTCCCAATTTACTATTTCCGTAGCTACTATACATTAACTTGTTATCTAATTTATGCTCATCAACATGTGTTATCTAAAGTGTGTTTATCAGCAAGTGTTACCTAACTTGTGTTCATCAGCAAGTGCTCCCTAAGTTGTGCTACCTAACCTTATGTCATCAACATGTGCTACCTAACCTGTGCTACCTAACATGTGCTACCTAACGTATGCTACCTAACGTGTGCTACCTAACATGTGCTACCTAACGTATGCGCATCAACACGTATTACGTCACTTGTTGTCATCAACATGTGTTTCCGAATTTAAAGTATAAGTTCAGTATTACATACACATTTACATCTGTATGAGTTCAGTATTACATACACCTATGTCCTATGCCTATATAGTCAGCCCATCGCCCGGCTAGTCACGTGTTATATACACCTTTATTGTCTACAGGTGGAAGCACACGTGTTCAAACATCACATGCACACCGCGACATACACGCCACGTATCTCTATTAACAAGTGTAGTATTCTTCGGCTGTGCATTCATTTTTATTATAGTATTGTAAAATTCATATTATGTTCAGAGAATGTTAGAGCGAAATGACAATTATTTTATATGTTGTTTTTTTAAATATGTGCGTGAGACATAATTTGTTGAATGAACAGCGACAATATTAAAGAATCGCCTATATCTTCATTCTTGGGTCAGTGTCTTGTTTTCTCCGTTGTTTCTGCTTAGCATACCCGAGCATGTCAGCTGAGCGTAACGCCCTAGCACGTCACACAACCCTTTGCTCACAGCTAGCGTCCGTTGTCGAGTTGTTAAGGTCACTGACTTGTATACCACTGTAACTTATCGTCACTGATGGTCACGGTTTCGAGCGGAGGTTGGTGCACACAGTACTGGTTAACCGCTGGAGCCTGTTCAAGAACGGTGTTTTACTATCCAGGCATTTTCTCGAAATAACAGAAGAAGAAGAAAAATATGTAGAGGTCTTATATATAGGACTAGGTAAACTATATCTACCTGCCGCTCAAATGGGCAACCGCTAGCGACGGTTAGGATTAACCCTAACCCATAACCCTATACATTTAAATAAAAAACGTATCCGGAGATCAGTTATTGTTCGTCCTAGCAAGATAATTGTTTCGACCTAAACCACAACATCCAGCTTGCTTGTGGAAGGTCGGTGGTTCTATCTAGGTACCCATCCGTACCTGAAATACTGCTCGAACGGGGCACGTACCCGGTTTCTTCATTCACCCATACTAGCTGGAGAGCCGCCATATGACATACGCTGCTGGTGTGGCTACAAACAAACTGAAACTTCGGTATAGTTGCATTTATTGAAAGCTCTTGAGCACAGGTCATTTATTGAAAGCTCTTGAGCACATGTCATTTATTGAAAGCTCTTGAACACAGGTCATTTATTGAAAGCTCTTGAGCACAGGTCATTTATTGAAAACTCTTGAGCACAGGTCATTTATTGAAAGCTCTTGAGCACAGGTCATTTATTGAAAACTCTTGAGCACAGGTCATTTATTGAAAGCTCTTGAGCACAGGTCATTTATTGAAAACTCTTGAGCACAGGTCATTTATTGAAAACTCTTGAGCACAGGTCATTTATTGAAAACTCTTGAGCACAGGTCATTTATTGAAAGCTCTTGAGCACAGGTCATTTATTGAAAGCTCTTGAGCACAGGTCATTTATTGAAAGCTCTTGAGCACAGGTCATTTATTGAAAGCTCTTGAGCACAGGTCATTTATTGAAAACTCTTGAGCACAGGTCATTTATTGAAAGCTCTTGAGCACAGGTCATTTATTGAAAGCTCTTGAGCACAGGTCATTTATTGAAAGCTCTTGAGCACAGGTCATTTATTGAAAAATCTTGAGCACAGGTCATTTATTGAAAACTCTTGAGCACAGGTCATTTATTGAAAGCTCTTGAGCACAGGTCATTTATTGAAAGCTCTTGAGCACAGGTCATTTATTGAAAGCTCTTGTACACAGGTCATTTATTGAAAACTCTTGAGCACAGGTCATTTATTGAAAGCTCTTGAGCACAGGTCATTTATTGAAAACTCTTGAGCACAGGTCATTTATTGAAAGCTCTTGAGCACAGGTCATTTATTGAAAAATCTTGAGCACAGGTCATTTATTGAAAGCTCTTGAGCACAGGTCATTTATTGAAAGCTCTTGAGCACAGGTCATTTATTGAAAGCTCTTGAGCACAGGTCATTTATTGAAAGCTCTTGAGCACAGGTCATTTATTGAAAACTCTTAATCCTAATCTCTTCAGGAGGCGTCGCTCATATAGGCAACCGGGTAGCAACGATAAATAAACGTAAAACACACACAGTACGGAACTACGAAGAGTCGGCGGCGAGGGTAAATAAGCTCAATCATCACCAAGAATATAATGGAAAACAACTAACATAGTGAAATAAGATTATTTAATTATTAGCAATGTTCATTAAAACTGTTAAAAACGATGGAAAAACAAAACCTATGTAATACTGGTTTTGTAAAGAATACAGTTGTATGAGAGCAACTTTTTTTATTATGACGATCTGTTTGAGCAGGAATATTCCAAACAAGGGTATTCAAAGAAACACACTTTCTGAGAGTTCCAGAAGTCGCCGCGCAGCGTGTTGCGGATGTGACGTCAGTTGCGTACGTTGTTGTCAAAGACGGCGTGACAACAGAGTCGGAGGGTGCCGATTTTGCATTTCATTTGTCGAAAATGCGACGTCCCATACACCAGATGCAACATGCAAGTAGGAGCAAGTCTTACCGATATACTGGTAAATATTATTTGGGTACATGCATGCTTGATAACAGTGCAATTTCAATTCAATGTGTATGCTTGTGCGAGAGAGTGACTTAAACATTGTTCCTGGAAAGAGGCTGAATGGTCAAGTTCTATCAATTAGGATGCCGATACAGGTCAATTTCCCTTAAATATGATTACTTGCGTGCAAGAGATGGTGGGAGAGAGAGCGTCATTTAAACATTATTCCTGGAAAGAGGCTGAATGGTCAAGTTCTATCCAGAATGCCGGCCCAATCTCTTTCGATACATTTGTATCCCATACAGGGCAATTAAGGGATATGCTTGAGCTGTGCAATTGATTGAACGTGCTGTACTTGGAAGATAGATATATAGTACTTTACCGGTACGTACACTTAGTGCAGACGAATGTACGCGAAGCCCAGTCCTAAAACTAACCCTAACCATATCAATAACCCTTTCTCTTACCCTAACAATAATCTTTACCCTAGCTCTATACTTAACACTATACTCATATCCCTTGTCCTAACACTAACCCCGGTACCATTACGCTAACACTAACCCCGGTACCCTTACGCTAACACTAACCACGGTACCCTTACGCTAACACTAACCACGGTACCCTTACGATAACACTAACCCCGGTACCCTTACGCTAACACTAACCCCGGTACCCTTACGCTAACAATAACCACGGTACCCTTACGCTAACACTAACCCCGGTATCCTTACGCTAACACTAACCACGGTACCCTTACTCTAACACTAACCCCGGTACCCTTACGCTAACACTATCCCCGGTACCCTTACGCTAACACTAACCCCGGTACCCTTACGCTAACACTAACCCCGGTACCCTTACGCTAACACTAACCACGATACCCTTACGCTAACACTAACCACGGTACCCTTACGCTAACACTAACCACGGTACCCTTACGCTAACACTAACCCCGGTACCCTTACGCTAACACTATCCCGGTACCCTTACGCTAACACTAACCCCGGTACCCTTACGCTAACACTAACCCGGTACCCTTACGCTAACACTATCCCCGGTACCCTTACGCTAACACTATCCCCGGTACCCTTACGCTAACACTAACCCCGGTACCCTTACGCTAACACTAACCCCGGTACCCTTACGCTAACAATATCCCCGGTACCCTTACGCTAACACTAACCCCAGTACTCTTACGCTAACACTAACCCGGTACCCTAACGCTAACACTATCCCCGGTACCCTTACGCTAACACTAACCACGGTACCCTTACGCTAACACTAACCCCGGTACCCTTACGCTAACACTAACCCCGGTACCCTTACGCTAACACTAACCACGGTACCCTTACGCTAACACTAACCCCGGTACCCTTACGCTAACACTATCCCCGGTACCCTTACGCTAACACTAACCCCGGTACCCTTACGCTAACACTAACCCCGGTACCCTTACGCTAACACTATCCCCGGTACCCTTACGCTAACACTAACCCCGGTACCCTTACGCTAACACTAACCCCGGTACCCTTACGCTAACACTAACCCCGGTACCCTTACGCTAACACTATCCACGGTACCCTTACGCTAACAATAACCCTGGTACCTTTACGCTAACACTAACCCCGGTACCCTTACGCTAACACTATCCCCGGTACCCTTACGCTAACACTAACCCCGGTACCCTTACGCTAACACTAACCCCGGTACCCTTACGCTAACAATAACGCTATCCCTATGCTTAATCCAAACCCTAAAACATGTCGCGTACCGGTAAAGTGCATTCTATCCGAAAAGGAAAACCAAAACCTGGCTACAGTGAGTTGGTGGTACCCAATGATACCCCTGCCTTCGAGCAGATAATGCTATGTACCAAATGCGTTGGTACATAGGGGGACCAGGAACCATGGTTATTGTGGGCGTCTGTAATAATAATATAATAATAATAATAATAAAGACTTTATTTAACAAAAGTTAATCTACCATGAGGCCCTCAACATATATACAATCAAATGCAATCAAAAGATAGCACTATAAGTGAGAACTGCACATTGGAATACTATAGTAATGTAAAAGCTGAAAAATAGAGAAACTATATTTAATATGTAATGGAATATGATGATATATGGAATTGGCTAGCAGAGTAGAACATGGGAATGAGACAATTAAATAGTCTGGAGCAGCTCCATGTAATGTTTTATACATTTGTATAGCCTTCTGATATATGACTCGTTCTGGAAAGGTCATCCATTTTAGTTGGGAAAATAATAATTGCGATGGAGTGTCAAAGTCCTGATCTAGAATTAGTCTAGCTGCTCTCTTTTGTAACCGAACTATTTTATCTTCTAAAGATGAGTTGCAGTTACCCCACATCACACAACACACGTCTAAGTGAGGCAATATGTAAGCATTGTAGAAGAGGTTGCGATTGGGAATAGGGAGATACCTTTTTATACGAGACAATAAATATAAATAAGAGTTACATATTTTGAGAACATTGTCAGTATGCTTATCCCAGGATAGTGTGTTGTCAATCATAACTCCGAGTAGTCGTTCAGCAGAACTCGGATGTATGACGGTGCTGTTTACTTTCATTTCAAGAGCAGACTCACTGATACTATGAGCTTTTGATTTAGAGGAAATATACATGATTTTGGTCTTAGAAGTATTGAGAATCACACGATTGTCTAAACACCACTGTTGAACATTTATCAAATCAGTAGATAAAGAAGTAGTAAGAGTGTCAAGAGATTGATCGGAGGCAGATATAGTTGTATCGTCAGCAAATATGTCTGTAACTGTGCTGGTAAGAGTCATAGGTAAGTCATTGATGTAAATTATAAAGAGAATGGGACCTAAGACAGACCCCTGAGGAACACCAGAAACAACAGGTCCAGCATCAGAACGAGCATCAGAAACATTCGTTTGTTGGAACTTGTCAGCTAAGTACGAGAAAAACCAATTTTGTGATGATTCAGCAAGACCATAATAAGCTAATTTACTTATTAAGATAGAATGATCAACCAGATCAAAGGCTTTGGTCCCTGTGTGTGATTAATTAAACATATTGTACTTCCCTATATTATACAGTTTGCACACTATGCATGTAATACACGTATCAATTTACAGAAAAGGGATTAGAATACAAGACAATCTTAAAAATTATATTGGCAGAGTTGTCATGGCGTCCGTGGTCCAGTGGTAGAGTGTCGGATTTGGAATCGAACGTTCCCAGGTTCGATACTCGGTCAGGCCACGCATGTAGTGTCATTTAGCAAGGCACCTCACACAGATTCACATACTTCAGACAGTAGCTATATACCCACATTAAGTAAATACAGATTTAAGAACGTAGCTACATCGTATTAATTAAATACAGATTAAGGAACGTAGCTATATCGTATTAATTAAATACAGATTATGGAACGTAGCTATATCGTATTAATTAAATACAGATTTAAGAACGTAGCTATATCGTATTAATTAAATACAGATTTAATAACGTAGCTACATCGTATTAATTAAATACAGATTTAAGAACATAGCTATATCGTATTAATTAAATACAGATTTAAGAACATAGCTATATCGTATTAATTAAATACAGATTTAAGAACATAGCTATATCGTATTAATTAAATACAGATTTAAGAACGTAGCTACATCGTATTAATTAAATACAGATTTAAGAACATAGCTATATCGTATTAATTAAATACAGATTTAAGAACATAGCTATATCGTATTAATTATATACAGATTGAGAGAGTAGCTATATCGTATTAATTAAAAACAGATTATGGAACGTAGCTATATCGTATTAATTAAATACAGATTTAAGAACGTAGCTACATCATATTAATTAAATACAGATTATGGAACGTAGCTATATCGTATTAATTAAATACAGATTTAAGAACGTAGCTATATCATATTAATTAAATACAGATTGAGAGAGTAGCAACATCGTATTAATTAAATACAGATTGAGAGAGTAGCTATATCGTATTAATTAAATACAGATTTAAGAACATAGCTATATCGTATTAATTAAATACAGATTTAAGAACGTAGCTACATCGTATTAATTAAATACAGATTTAAGAACGTAGCTACATCGTATTAATTAAATACAGATTTAAGAACGTAGCTATATCGTATTAATTAAATACAGATTATGGAACGTAGCTATATCGTATTAATTAAATACAGATTATGGAACGTAGCTATATCGTATTAATTAAATATAGATTTAAGAACGTAGCTATATCGTATTAATTAAATACAGATTTAATAACGTAGCTACATCGTATTAATTAAATACAGATTTAAGAACATAGCTATATCGTATTAATTAAATACAGATTTAAGAACATAGCTATATCGTATTAATTATATACAGATTGAGAGAGTAGCTATATCGTATTAATTAAATACAGATTTAAGAACATAGCTATATCGTATTAATTAAATACAGATTTAAGAACATAGCTACATCGTATTAATTAAATACAGATTTAAGAACGTAGCTACATCGTATTAATTAAATACAGATTTAAGAACGTAGCTATATCGTATTAATTAAATACAGATTTAAGAACGTAGCTATATCGTATTAATTAAATACAGATTATGGAACGTAGCTACATCGTATTAATTAAATACAGATTTAAGAACGTAGCTATATCGTATTAATTAAATACAGATTATGGAACGTAGCTACATCGTATTAATTAAATACAGATTTAAGAACGTAGCTATATCGTATTAATTAAATACAGATTATGGAACGTAGCTACATCGTATTAATTAAAAACAGATTTAAGAACGTAGCTATATCGTATTAATTAAAAACAGATTTAAGAACGTAGCTACATCGTATTAATTAAATACAGATTATGGAACGTAGCTATATCGTATTAATTAAAAACAGATTTAAGAACGTAGCTACATCGTATTAATTAAATACAGATTATGGAACGTAGCTATATCGTATTACTTATATACAGATTTAAGAACGTAGCTATATCGTATTAATTAAAAACAGATTTAAGAACGTAGCTATATCGTATTAATTAAATACAGATTATGGAACGTAGCTATATCGTATTAATTAAATACAGATTATGGAACGTAGCTATATCGTATTAATTAAATACAGATTATGGAACGTAGCTATATCGTATTAATTAAAAACAGATTTAAGAACGTAGCTACATCGTATTAATTAAATACAGATTATGGAACGTAGCTATATCGTATTAATTAAATACAGATTATGGAACGTAGCTATATCGTATTAATTAAAAACAGATTATGGAACGTAGCTATATCGTATTAATTAAAAACAGATTATGGAACGTAGCTATGTCGTATTAATTATATACAGATTTAAGAACGTAGCTATATCGTATTAATTAAATACAGATTATGGAACGTAGCTACATCGTATTAATTAAAAACAGATTTAAGAACGTAGCTACATCGTATTAATTAAATACAGATTATGGAACGTAGCTATATCGTATTAATTAAATACAGATTTAAGAACATAGCTACATCCTATTAATTAAATACAGATTTAAGAACGTAGCTACATCGTATTAATTAAATACAGATTTAAGAACGTAGCTATATCGTATTAATTAAATACAGATTTAAGAACGTAGCTATATCGTATTAATTAAATACAGATTATGGAACGTAGCTACATCGTATTAATTAAATACAGATTTAAGAACGTAGCTATATCGTATTAATTAAATACAGATTATGGAACGTAGCTACATCGTATTAATTAAATACAGATTTAAGAACGTAGCTATATCGTATTAATTAAATACAGATTATGGAACGTAGCTACATCGTATTAATTAAAAACAGATTTAAGAACGTAGCTACATCGTATTAATTAAATACAGATTATGGAACGTAGCTATATCGTATTAATTAAAAACAGATTTAAGAACGTAGCTACATCGTATTAATTAAATACAGATTATGGAACGTAGCTATATCGTATTAATTAAAAACAGATTTAAGAACGTAGCTACATCGTATTAATTAAATACAGATTATGGAACGTAGCTATATCGTATTAATTAAATACAGATTATGGAACGTAGCTATATCGTATTAATTAAAAACAGATTATGGAACGTAGCTATATCGTATTAATTAAATACAGATTATGGAACGTAGCTATATCGTATTAATTAAAAACAGATTTAAGAACGTAGCTACATCGTATTAATTAAATACAGATTATGGAACGTAGCTATATCGTATTAATTAAATACAGATTATGGAACGTAGCTATATCGTATTAATTAAAAACAGATTATGGAACGTAGCTATATCGTATTAATTAAATACAGATTATGGAACGTAGCTATATCGTATTAATTAAAAACAGATTTAAGAACGTAGCTACATCGTATTAATTAAATACAGATTATGGAACGTAGCTATATCGTATTAATTAAATACAGATTTAAGAACGTAGCTATATCGTATTAATTAAATACAGATTGAGAGAGTAGCAACATCGTATTAATTAAATACAGATTGAGAGAGTAGCTATATCGTATTAATTAAATACAGATTTAAGAACATAGCTACATCGTATTAATTATATACAGATTTAAGAACGTAGCTATATCGTATTAATTAAATACAGATTATGGAACGTAGCTATATCGTATTAATTATATACATATTTAAGAACGTAGCTATATCGTATTAATTAAAAACAGATTTAAGAACGTAGCTACATCGTATTAATTAAATACAGATTTAAGAACGTAGCTATATCGTATTAATTAAATACAGATTATGGAACGTAGCTATATCGTATTAATTAAAAACAGATTTAAGAACGTAGCTATATCGTATTAATTAAAAACAGATTTAAGAACGTAGCTATATCGTATTAATTAAATACAGATTATGGAACGTAGCTATATCGTATTAATTATATACAGATTGAGAGATTAGCTATATCGTATTAATTATATACAGATTATGGAACGTAGCTATATCGTATTAATTATATACAGATTATGGAACATAGCTATATCGTATTAATTAAATACAGATTATGGAACGTAGCTATATCGTATTAATTATATACAGATTGAGAGAGTAGCTACATCGTATTAATTATATACAGATTATGGAACGTAGCTACATCGTATTAATTATATACAGATTGAGAGAGTAGCTATATCGTATTAATTATATACAGATTATGGAACGTAGCTATATCGTATTAATTAAAAACAGATTTAAGAACGTAGCTACATCGTATTAATTAAATACAGATTTAAGAACGTAGCTACATCATATTAATTAAATACAGATTATGGAACGTAGCTACATCGTATTAACGCTATCACGACTTCCACCAATATTATATAAAGTTATTGTCATTATTTTATATTTTAGAAGATACATTTGTACAATGTATTGCTATTGTAAATGACCATACAACACTACAAGTCAATTTCGTTTGTTAACAAATCGGCCCAAACGGATCCAACCTTTTACAAAATACATCAATACATTATGTAACGTTGCATGTAAGTATTAATTAAATATGCCGATGTAATATACTCAGTCTAGCATTGTAACAATAATGATGCAGAACGAACTTGAATATCAATATGAATGTCAAGGCTATATTTATTTACCATCAGCTACAGCAATTTCCAACATACCTTTCGTGAGTATTCCTCAACAAGTAATGTACAGGTATCATGCGCATATTGAAAAGAGTATTTGAAAGGAAGGTAGATAACTTGTGGAAGGTGCTCGTCTGCGAAATTAATCAGAAACAATTAGATCTACATAGAACTTAAATATTTGGAAAATAAGGTAACATTTTATTAGATTATATTTAAATTTGTATGTATCTGCACTAAGATTCGTTTTATGAAAACTATAATTCACAATTCTTTGACATTCATTTTGACTTTGACTTTGACTTTCAGAAATGGACAAGAAAGAGACGAGGAACACGACGGGCACACACCAGCACTTTCATCCTGAAAAGAATCCGCATCCCGCTGACCCCTCTCACGCACACTGGTGGAACAATATGAAACCACCAATGCAGGTACGCGCATTTTAAACATGTTTAAAGTGACACTACATCAGTGAAAAGACACATTTCTGTAGAATGTAATTTCCTATTATATGGTATCATTTCTTTCCAAATACTTGCCTCAAAAACTGAGTATTTCAACTAATAAACAAACCTTTACGCGGTTTGTTGACATAGCTAAATAATGTAGATATGGTCGACCTCCATGCGTAATACAAGGCGCGTATCCTGAGTAACACGATTTATGATACATATTTACAGTTATATTTCACATGTGCGCCTATGCATATTATTTGTAGACTAATCTTAGTTAAATTATCTCTAAACGACACTATCACGCGCTTAGTATTGACACCAATGACAAACAAACGTCGATTCAGGAGTGTGGCTGGCCGTTATATGAAATCCTACTTGTAGACAACAAACACACTGTTTATTGATTCAATGTTAATTTTCGAATGTATTCGGAAGAATTTGTAGTAGCAATGCATTTATATAAGTGAAAAATGCAGTGTTTGGCTTTTTGCGATGTAATGTCGCTTTAAGAAGTAACTAGCTTTCTCAATAGTAACGTTTGCGAGGTTAATTAAGCATTCGCAAGCCAGTGCGAAAAGAGGTATTGGGGTTTCTTTTGAACTACAAAGTGTATAGTCCGCCTCTGTGGTCGAGTGGTTAAGGTCGCTGACTTGTATACCACTGATGGTCACGGGTTCGAGCCCCGCTCAGACCGTGTCTCATTTATATGAAAAAGTTGGCAGTTTCTTACGGAGGTTGGTGCACCCAAGTACTGGTTAACCGCTGGAGCCTGCCCAGGAAAGGTGTTGTTAGGTAAACTGCCCGCCGGCGATATAGCCCAAAATGGTGCTGATGCAGGCGTAAAACCCGAAATATAACATAACAAAGTGTATATTGTATGCCACCTTTTACGTAAAGCAGTCTTGCATCTAATTAGGACCACTCTTCACAAATAGTCCAACACTAAGCGTAGCATCCGTGGTCGAGTTGTTACTCACCGCTTTAGGTTCGAATCCCACTGGGGGCGTCGATTTATTTCATGTGAGGAAGGTATCCAGCTGGCTTGCGAATGGTTGGTGGTTCTAACCGGGTGCCTCATATACTCCTCTGAACAATGTCAAACATGCTTTAGATGTTTGTATTGCTTCTGAATAACCTATGTAAATAATAATAATAATAATAGTAATAATAATAAAGACTTTATTTAACGAGAGAACAATTAATTCAATCTACCATGAGGCCCTCAACAAATTAAATATGAAATAAATCAAATAACACAATGAAACATGTGTCGCAAACTCTCCTTTTTCTTCTCGTAATAATATGTCTCGGTTGCTACGGCTCTTACCAGGGTCTATCCTATTGTAGACTCGCTGGAGTTGTCTAGGGGGTTTCTTCGTTATTATATGTATTAATGATAACTCAACACAGTATTACATTTCTTCTATATAATATCTTGTTTAAATTGGCATCAGAAATATCCATATATATATAATCAGTGATCTATATATATATCGTATCATTAAAAGCTTATTTAACAATCCATTTGTGTGAGCCGACTATGCGCTTACACAGTATATTTAACATCCAATCTTTCTAATCCGTCATTACTCAATATCACTATAATCTAATCACTGTTTCTGATTAGATTAACTTTTAATCACCTTTTGGTGGTTCGCCGAAACTCTCTGTTTCTTCTATGGCTGAACAATTTAATTATTCGACAAATCTTTATAAGTTATATTTCTTATAATGTCCATAATATCTAAGTATCATAAATACAGTTTATATGTTCTATATACTAGATTGAGATCACGACCTTTCTCGCTCCTGGAGTTAGGCTCTAGTGTGTCTGATTTATGTTAATAAAATCCATTTCTTATATACATGATTGAATCAGTGTATATATGATATAACAATTCCTAAAACATCTGTTATTCCTAAACATCTGTTATGTTATCTAATATTACACCATCAAACCAGTTCGGTGCCTTTGTATTACATAACTGGACACCTGCAACCACGGCCTGTTATCTAATATTACACCATCAAACCAGTTCGGTGCCTTTGTATTACATAACTGGACACCTGCAACCACGGCCTTGATAAACTGAGATTAGGCCTAACATCTTAAGTCATTTCCCGCGCGAAGCGAGATTGATAATTTTAGGCGCGAAAATAATAGCAGACGATTATGCATAAAACAAATATATATATATTACATGGTAAACATTTGGCCATATATAGAAACAGTTTAATGTATTTATATAATACATTACTATTTATATATAACAATAATAAACATTTCGTGCAAATTGGGGTTTTGCACAATCCTCCCTACCCGGGGAGAAGTTTGACATCGCCCGCTATCGGCCGATTTACAAATCTTCATTCCTTTGAATATACAGTAGAAAACAATCATAATATCAATACATCATATGTCCTAAAATAGCATTTCTTTCGCTAGGTACCAACATTCTAATCATAGAGGCAATAACTATTTACTGAACAACTGAAATAATACCAAGTACATTTACTAAGTCAAACATCACAGTCATTGAACTCTACTGAGAAAGTCTGCTAGAACATTTTGAGTCCCTTTGATATGTTTAATGGTCAGATTAAATTCTGAGAGACACAGTGCCCATCTTAAGAGGCGTTGATTGGACGTTTTCGACCTACTTAACCATACAAGGGGATTATGATCTGAATTAATTATTGTTTTGCTTGTGCTTACATATATGCGAAAATGTTCGATACCGGCCACTATAGCTAATAATTCCTTCTCTATTGTAGAGTAGTTTTTCTCTCGTGGAATAAGTTTTCGGGAATAAAATGCTACTGGGTGTGGTACTTGGTCAACGGTCTGAGTCAGTACAGCCGAAATTCCCAAATCGGAAGCATCAGTATAGAGTTCGAACTCTTGGTTAAAGTCAGGGGCCTTCAGTATGGGTTTATTGGTTAAAGCTTTCTTTAAGGATTCGAAAGCAAGTTGATGTTTATCGCTCCACTGAGTTATGATGTTCCCTGATCGCTTGCCCTTTAATAAGTCAGTCAGGGGAGCGGCGATCTCAGCGAACTGGGGAATGAATTTCCTGTAAAATCCTACTGATCCCAGATATCCTCGTAATTGTTTCTTGGTCTGTGGGGGAGAGATATTACTAATACACTCAACCTTGCTGGAAATTGGTTTGATTTTTCCCGACCCTAATTCATGTCCCAAGTACTTGACTGTTCCAGACCCAATTTTACACTTCTTCGGATTCAAAGTAACACCACTATCCTCTAGTCTATGAAATGTCCAATCCAAGTGATTTATGTGCTGTGACCATAAATTGGATCGAACAGCAATATCATCCAGATATGCGTCGGCAAATCTATCACGGATGGGTTCTGTCGGGGATTGAGCGATTATCTCGTTTATGGCCCTCTGGAAGGTAACTCCACCGTTTTTTAAACCAAATGGGAGAGTTAATGGTTCAAACAAGCCCCAGGGGGTTATGAACGCTGCAATTTCACTAGCTCGAGGGGTTAGCGGAATCTGCCAGTAACCTTTATTAAGATCTAAAATTGATATCAGACTCGAACCTGCGACCTGATCAATGAGATCGTCTAATCTCGGGATGGGGAAGGCTTCTCCTCGAGTCAGGTCATTAATTTTCCGATAATCAATACATGGTCGCCATTCTGAGTCTGATTTGCGTACCAATATTATGGGAGAGGCCCACTGGCTTCTGCTAGGGCGGATAATTCCTAACTCCAACATTTGATCTAGCTCAGTTTTTAATATTTGTTTCTTTTCTGGAGACATGCGGTAGTAAGGCTGGACTACGGGTGAAGCACCTTGCACATCAATATCATGGGTAACATCGTGGAAACGTCCCAGTTGTCCAGAGAATAAACGGGGGTAACGGTCAAATAACTGACTAATATCGTCCCTGTGGTCTGGGTTTAAATGACTGATATCCGGCCAGGTTTTCTTAGGTACAGATTCAAGAGGACTGCAAGGATCGAATTCTTTCTCAATGTCCGTAGGGGCTTGGTAATCTAATAGGGTAGGGTCTTGGGACTCATACACCGGACTACTATCAGCTAGAGCTGCACCCTCCTCCCTACCTGTCCAGGGCTTCAACTGGTTTACATGCATAACACGGTATTTTACTCTCTTATCAGGCATGTATATAATATAGGTATGCGACGCTACCTTTTCGTGTACCGGATACGGTCCCTGGAGGGCATTTTTCAGCTTATTACCTTTTAACGGTAATCGTACTAACACTAATTCACCACGCTGGAATACACGCATTTTCGCTTTCTTACTTCTGTCATACTTTGTTTTACGACCATCTGCGGCCTGTTGTGCATTCTCGCTGGCGTCACGTAACGCTTCAGCTAATCTATGACATAATTCTTGTACATAGTTATTTATGGGGATCCCTTCATCCCGCTCATTTCTAGCCCAGAGATCATAAGTGGAATCTAGATTATCTCTAGGTTCGCGCCCATATAGAAGGTAGAAGGGAGAATATCCTGTGCTAGAGTGCTCTGCACTTCTATATGCAAATAATAGCCAGGGTAGCATCTCATCCCAAGACGATAAAGAGTTCTCCCCAAGGATTCTAAGCATGGTTTTCAATGTACCATTATATTTCTCTATTGATCCGTTGGTTTGAGGCCTGTAACTCGTGCTAGTTAAGTGACGTATATCGTGCTCGGCTAGGAAGCGTGTGAATGTTTCAGCTATGAAAGCGCTTCCTCGGTCAGTCAACAGGGTCTGGGGTTTTCCATGTCGAGATATTATCTCGATCAGGGCTTTTTGTGCATTAACAGCTGTCGCTGCGGCGCATGGGAAAGATTCCGTATATTTAGTGGCATGATCAATAAAATTCAAGATATACTGGTTCCCATTTATAGTTTTCTTCATGGGTCCAACGAAATCAGCGGATATAAATTTGAATGGTTGGGATATAATGGGCAGGGGTTTCAATGGGGCTACAGTGGCTTTCTGTCCCTTACCCGCTCTCTGGCACGGCCCACAGCTATGGCAGAATCGTTTAACATCTGCGCGGATTCCCGGCCAAAAGAAGCGGCGCTTAATGCGCTTCAGGGTCTTACTAGGTCCCTGGTGTCCCGTACTTAAACTGTCATGGGCGAGTCCCGTTATATGATCACGGAATCCCCGTGGAACTACCACCTGATCATATATTTTCCAGGGTCGAACTTTGGACGTGTCTTGAGGTTGTTCTCTCCTCATAAGTAGTCGGGGTTCGAGCTGGATGTAATATCCTTGCCGAATAGGTGTTCCTTCTTGAGCCATTTCCCAGAGGGGTGCTAAGGTCGGGTCATTATTCTGTTCTTGCAATAATTTATCAGGACTCAAATCGTCAATAGAGGGAATATTTTGGGGTTTAACTGTACTGGCTTTCTCAGAGGGGGAATTGATCTCAATTGTATTCCGAAAAGGTAAGACATTGTGATTTGTATCGGTCGTGTTTTCTGAGTCTGGGTTGGACGTGACAATTTCATCAAACGGGATAATTTTCTTATTTGAGCGTGTAACCACGCCACAGGTAATCAAATCAGTGACAGGGGCAGTTTCACAGTCGTTACCTATTATAAGATCCACCCCCGCGGTGCATCTGTGTTTTAATACAGCCACCTTCAATGTTCCTTGGTATATTGGACAATCGACGCTAATCTTTGCTATCGGATAATTACCAGGGATATAATTGACACCGCGGATTGTTACCCGTTCACCTGTGTATTCTAAATGATCAGCGGTCTGATCAGTAGCCGACAATAAACTAATTGTCGCACCTGAATCTCTCAAATACGTCACTTGTGCGGTGTTATTATTTATGCGTGCTTGACCTGTATATTTGGCAAGTAATGGATTTACCATCTCGGTATTTTCACATGAGTTCACTGGCTCATTGGTTATAAAGGCTGAACTATGAGTAGTGTTTGACACTTGGTGTCCGTTTGCTAGGTTTCTAGTACCCCTGTACCTAGGTGAATTGGGATCTGCCCAACACTCTGTTCGTCCGTGGCCATTACGCCTACAATAACTACAATATTTTTCTATCCGGGGAGTTCTATGGGTAGCTTGGGAATTATCTATCCTAAT
>JABXNX010000117.1:64446-100371 GCA_014843695.1 Archivesica marissinica | reverse complement strand
AGTGTCGACATTAACCTGGGCACTAGCACCTAACCATAATCCTGAGTGTCGACATTAACATGGGCACTAGCACCTAGCCCTAACCCTGAGTGTCGACATTAACCTGGGCACTAGCACCTAACCATAATCCTGACCCTGAGTGTCGACATTAACCTGGGCACTAGCACCTAGCCCTAACCCTGAGTGTCGACAATAACCTGGGCACTAGCACCTAACTCTAACCCTGACCCTGACTGTCGACATTAACCTGGGCACTAGCACCTAACTCTAACCCTAACCCTGAGTGTCGACATTAACCTGGGCACTAGCACCTAACTCTAACCCTAACCCTGAGTGTCGAAATTAACCTGTGCACTAGCACCTAACCCTAACCCTAACCCTGAGTGTCGACATTAACCTGGGCACTAGCACCTAGCCCTAACCCTAACCCTGAGTGTCGACATTAACCTAGGCACTAGCACCTAGCCCTAACGCTAACCCTGAGTGTCGACATTAACCTGGGCACTAGCACCTAGCCCTAACGCTAACCCTGAGTGTCGACATTAACCTGGGTACTAGCACCTAGCCCTAACGCTAACCCTGAGTGTCGACATTAACCTGGGCACTAGCACCTAACCTAACCCTGAGTATCGACATTAACCTGGGCACTAGCACCTAGCCCTAACCCTGAGTGTCGACAATAACCTGGGCACTAGCACCTAACTCTAACCCTGACCCTGACTGTCGACATTAACCTGGGCACTAGCACCTAACTCTAACCCTAACCCTGAGTGTCGACATTAACCTGGGCACTAGCACCTAACTCTAACCCTAACCCTGAGTGTCGAAATTAACCTGTGCACTAGCACCTAACCCTAACCCTAACCCTGAGTGTCGACATTAACCTGGGCACTAGCACCTAGCCCTAACGCTAACCCTGAGTGTCGACATTAACCTGGGCACTAGCACCTAGCCCTAACCCTGACTCTGAGTGTCGACATTAACCTGGGCACTAGCACCTAGCTCTAACCCTAACCCTGAGTGTCGACATTAACCTGGGCACTATTTGTGTCATGCTTTACCGGACATCAGACCTGTAGATACCGACTGAGCGTTCTATGAGTTAGATTAAATAAATCTGCATCATCTCGAATCAACAATATTTCACTGGCGCCATTCATCAGTAAGTATATATCCGAATGTACAGAAATTAAATGTATCAGACAATAACCTAATATTCTAGCCAATATCGTATGAAACATTTCATTTTAGAAGCAAGCAATGTTAGTTAGCAATGCTCCCATTCTATTGAAATCTCTATCTAGTATAGTATCCAAAAATAGTTGGATTTGAAATATTGAAAATAGTTTTCCTTTTTACCTACAAAGCTCGCATCTGGAAGCGTAAACAGCAAATAACATAATGCTATAGATATATATAAAGATATCTATAACGATAATGCCGAAACGAAAACGAGGCACATTTCCCTTTTTATTAATACTTTGATAGTGGAATAAAAATCAACAAACGCAATATTATGGTACAGTATAAACAGTTGTGGGTAAATAAAGCATGCCAATTGAATGGATATAATAACACGTCGTTGGAAATAGTTTATTTTCAATAACCTCAATTGAAATAGGCTCGGCTGAAATCGAATCGAGAGAGAAATCACGCGCACGAACTTCCAAGATTTATGGAAATATCTACCAGAAAAGTATAATCATTGTTATCATTCTATCATCCTTACATGTGAATACCCTCGCGGGGATATTGTCATATTCTTCATTTAATGTCTAGTTCAATAATTGATTTTGACCTCAACCCTCATTGGTTTTCCCCGTTGATAGGTAGTACCTGTTTCATATTATTTAGATACTCTAAATGATTATATCTATGCTTGAGCTCGCTTTGGGCTCTCTCTGTCTCTCTCTCTTTCTGTCTCTCTTCTCTCTCTCTTCTCTCTCTCTTCCCTCTCTGTCTCTCTCTCTGTCTGTCTGTCTGTCTGTCTGTCTGTCTGTCTGTCTGTCTGACTGTCTGTCTCTCTCTCTCTCTCTCTCTTTCTCTCTGTCTCTCTGTCTCTCTGTCTATCTCTGTCTCTCTGTCTGTCTGTCTCTCTCTCTCTCTCTCTCTCTTCTCTCTCTCTCTCTTTCTGTCTCTCTTCTCTCTCTCTTCTATCTCTCTTCCCTCTCTGTCTCTCTCTCTGTCTGTCTGTCTGTCTGTCTGACTGTCCTGTCTCTCCTCTATATCTCTCCTCTCTCTCTCTTTCTCTCTGTCTCTCTGTCTCTCTGTCTATCTCTGTCTCTCTGTCTGTCTCTCTCTCTCTTCTCTCTCTCTCTCTCCTCTCTCTTCTCTCTCTCTTCTCTCTCTCTCTCTCATTCTTACTCATATTAACATTTAATTTATGAGACTATAACTATAACTATTCATCCTATCTGATAAAAAAGAAGTTTTAGAGAGGAAAGATTACCGATTACCGAGATGACCTGAAGTGTATGATAGCATCTATGAAGATATGACCTCACAGCGATATGACGTCACAAACTGTTTATTCGGCACTGTTGCCTAATATGTCATACCTCCATCCTGCCTAATAAACCTTTTGTATATATATAATGCTGGTATACCGTATGTTTATACGATGCAGATATTACGTTTAAATATGCCATCGTAATAGTATGATAGATAGATAGTTTATTCTGAACAAAAAGCAAATGCTCATGAGTTCATTATAACATTGGCATTACAATACTTGGTCAATGGTGTATAGTTCAATCACAAATTCAACATTCAGTACATGCACATTTTGAAAGCATAATATCGAATTAAACTACATAGTGGTTACACATGATCAAATTGAATTCAAATAATTGTATAATATAGTGCAACGATCTGCAACCTGAAAGAGAAAATACATATATATACATACACGCACATGTACATACCTACATACTGTTATGTAATCATACGTACACATGTACATACATACACACATACATTTAATATAAACACTGAAAATATACGAAGATAGTTAACAACAAATTGTATGGGATAACGCATATGTGCAAGATTTTGAGTTTCTTTGCGGAGAAAAGTGACTAGTAAAAGAAGATGTTTCTTTGCTCGAATGCTTTGAATGTAAACATTCCAAGATTTTTCAAAATAACTGTGTTTTCAGTAGATACCAACTCTACAAATTTTAAAATGTTCGGTCTTGACCAGAAATATTTCTTGATGTATTTTGTCCTTAGTTCATGATACAGGGAGCATTCAAGTAAGAAGTGAAACTCGTCTTCTAACGTATTACAATGATTACATTTTCTGTCATTTCTTGGTATTTTATTGGGCTTGTGCCATCTCCCTGTTTCGATTGCGAGCCGATGAGCAGATAATCTTAATCGTGTAAAGGCGGATCGGAACTTTCTTAATGTTATTTCAGTTAAATATATCTTGTACCCAAAGTCAGAGAATAACCTGTAAGATGATGCTCTTGTGGAATTTTGTATTTCTTCATTCCAGTTTTGTAAATATATATCCTTAATTCTTAGTTTAAACATAGCGAGAAATGCCTCTTCGTTCCCAGCCCCCTGAAAAAGCCAAACATGAAAAAATCCTAAATTTTCTAGAGTTTCTTTTACCGATTTAGCCCAACAGTTCTTATTTGGGAGTCTTTCTATGTCATTTAACATCATATTGTATATCTTTTTTGTGTACTTTATGTCATTACTTTTAATAATTTTGAACCAATATTTAATTACTCTTATTAATCTTGTTTGGCGTAATGGAAGTCTTCCCAGTTCACCGTATATAAAACTATTTTGGGTTTGTAACCTAACACCCAATAAATTCTTGCAAAAATGTAAATGGATATTTTCAAGTTTTCTAGATTCATTTAATCCCCATACTTCGCATGCATAATTTAGGATGGGAGCTATAAGTTTATCAAAAAGATCTAATGTATGTTTTAATGAAATACCGGTGAAGTTTTGAATATACCTTTTCAGTACATAAATTGCCTTTAACGCTTGTCCAGATAACGCATCATATGTTTATACGATATTGGTATACATAAATAGTATATTTATACGATATTGGTATATATAAATAGTATGTTTATACGATATTGGTATATATAAATAGTATGTTTATACGATATTGGTATATATAAATAGTATGTTTATACGATATTGGTATACATAAATAGTATATTTATACGATATTGGTATATATAAATAGTATGTTTATACGATATTGGTATATATAAATAGTATGTTTATACGATATTGGTATATATAAATAGTATGTTTATACGATATTGGTATACATAAATAGTATGTTTATACGATATTGGTATATATAAATAGTATGTTTATACGATATTGGTATGTATAAATAGTATGTTTATACGATATTGGTATGTATAAATAGTATGTTTATACGATATTGGTATGTATAAATAGTATATTTATACGATATTGGTATGTATAAATAGTATGTTTATACGATATTGGTATGTATAAATAGTATGTTTATACGATATTGGTATGTATAAATAGTATATTTATACGATATTGGTATGTATAAATAGTATGTTTATACGATATTGGTATGTATAAATAGTATGTTTATACGATATTGGTATGTATAAATAGTATGTTTATACGATATTGGTATGTATAAATAGTATGTTATACGATATTGGTATGTATAAATACTAACGAGCGTCTACTAGTACAATCATACTTAACAGTCTTTCAGATGGGACTTGAAACCGAGGGCTCGTGTCGGTGATTTACACCGTGCACGTAAAAGAACCAGAGAATACTCTGGAGTAGGTATGTGTCTGTATCATTGCTCTATCCTCCAGAGGAGACTCTGGAGTAGGTCTATGTCTGTATCATTGCACTATAATACAAACATCTAACATGAATGCTCTCTTCAGGAGGCGTCGCTGATATGGGCAACCGGTAGCGACGATAAAAAAGAGTAAAAACGTATAAACACACCGTATTGATAGCGTATATATATCGTACCGTATAAACACACCGTATTGATACCGTATATATATCGTACCGTATAAACATACCGTATTGATACCGTATATATATCGTACCGTATAAACACACCGTATTGATAGCGTATATATATCGTACCGTATAAACACACCGTATTGATAGCGTATATATATCGTACCGTATAAACACACCGTATTGATACCGTATATATATCGTACCGTATAAACACACCGTATTGATACCGTATATATATCGTACCGTATAAACACACCGTATTGATACCGTATATATATCGTACCGTATAAACACACCGTATTGATAGCGTATATATATCGTACCGTATAAACACACCGTATTGATAGCGTATATATATCGTACCGTATAAACACACCGTATTGATACCGTATATATATCGTACCGTATAAACACACCGTATTGATAGCGTATATATATCGTACCGTATAAACACACCGTATTGATACCGTATATATATCGTACCGTATAAACACACCGTATTGATACCGTATATATATCGTACCGTATAAACACACCGTATTGATAGCGTATATAGTTTGATAGTTTTGATAGTTTATTTTATTAAGTTCCAATAGGCTGTCTAGCCCATGAGGACATACATACATATTATATACAGTTAGCGAACAGTGCAAACATAAAGCATACATTTTATACAAATGAGCTCCTACAGCCATTTATATTTATATCTATGTGTAAATACATATAATATTTATCTGATATGTGTCTTATAATTAAAGCAAAATAGTTCTTTATTTCTAACAAGGAGAAGGTCAAAAGACACAACAAAACACAAAACCAAACATACAAAATTGAAGTTGTTGCAAAGTTGTATAACATGGCCGAGTAGTAAACCCTTCGTAACCATATTCATTGCTAAATGTTAAATATTATAAATTTAACATGTGGTCTTATTTGTAAATCAGAACGCATCCATTTATTTAATTCAGAGCGGCTTTGTAGATTAATATTACATGACATATACATAGATTAATTAATTAAATTCCATTCAACTTTCCAATCACATGAGAACACACATAATATAACATAAATAGTATGTAAGCTAGCACAAACATATAGAAAACATACGCATTTATAAGTGTTCTTAATTGCTATTTTCTCCAAATCACTCCATATGCACATTCTGAATACTGCAACGCTACAACGCTGTTCCACCATCAGTCTATCTTGTTCGAAAGCGAAGATAACAAGATTCGGCCAGTGGATAACAAGTATACACATACAGCATTATTATATGTATTACATACCTCGGCTATATAACAAATTATTAAATACATTTTTCAATAGTATATAGCATCACAAGTATACCTGTACAACATTATCATATATAGTATACACCTATATAACGTTTTAAATATGTATAATGTATAGCATCATTTGTACTCAAAGCACAAGCATAATTGTAATTCAACTAACTTCTGCACATGACTGTATTTCTAATTATGAATGCCTTATAAATATACAGACCTAAATTTCGTATCTCCTGCTTATTTACTGAGTTCATGAGTTCTGAAAATGTTAACATATTCGGTCTGATCCAGTATTTTCTAGATATATACACGTTTCTAATATTAGCATGAATATTACACTCAATGATAAAATGGTACTCATCTTCAATTATATTACAGGTTAAACATTTTCTTTCGGACACAGGTGTCCGTACAGGCCTAGACCACCTGCCGGCCTCTATGTGTAACCTATGTGACGACATTCTTAAACGGGATAATGATTGACACAATTTATTAACATTAAAACACTCTAGATATGGTTGGAATCTAAAACATGATATATTCCTATAAAACAATGCTCTACTAGAATTAGCCAATCTTGCATTCCAGTTCTGTATAAATTGGTCATTTAATCTTTGTTTTACACTAGTAAGGAACATATCCACATTTCCATTTCCATATATATATATCGTACCGTATAAACATACCGTATTGATAGCGTATATATTCGTACCGTATAAACATACCAAACTATATATATCGTACCGTATAAACACACCGTATTGATAGCGTATATATTTCGTACCGTATAAACATACCGTATTGATAGCGTATATATATCGTACCGTATAAACACACCGTATTGATAGCGTATATATATCGTACCGTATAAACACACCGTATTGATAGCGTATATATATCGTACCGTATAAACACACCGTATTGATAGCGTATATATATCGTACCGTATAAACACACCGTATTGATAGCGTATATATTTCGTACCGTATAAACATACCGTATTGATAGCGTATATATATCGTACCGTATAAACATACCGTATTGATACCGTATACCTTATACATATCAAAGCCGTGAATAATGACGTAGGACAAGCTGCGTGCTGCCATATTACGTGGTTGATACCCAAGCAGCTAGTAACCATATTCCCAGAGTTACAATGTATTAATCATTTAACCTATGTTAAGTGGTCACCTCAGCTCCACCCTACCTATGTTATGTGGTCACCTCAGCTCCACCTTACCTATGTTAAGTGGTCACCTCAGCTCCACCCTACCTATGTTAAGTGGTCACCTCCACTCCACCCTACCTATGTTAAGCGGTCACCTCCGCTCCACCCTACCTATGTTAAGTGGTCACCTCCGCTCCACCCTACCTATGTTAAGTGGTCACCTCAGCTCCACCCTACCTATGTTAAGTGGTCACCTCCACTCCACCCTACCATGTTAAGTGGTCACATCCGCTCCACCCTACCTATGTTAAGTGGTCACCTCCGCTCCACCCTACCTATGTTAAGTGGTCACCTCAGCTCCACCTACCTATGTTAAGCGGTCACCTCCGCTCCACCCTACCTATGTCAAGTGGTCACATCCGCTCCACCCTACCTATGTTAAGTGGTCACCTCAGCTCCACCCTACCTATGTAAGTGGTCACATCAGCTCCACCTTACCTATGTTAAGTGGTCACCTCAGCTCCACCCTACCTATGTTAAGTGGTCACCTCCACCCACCCTACCTATGTTAAGCGGTCACCTCCGCTCCACCCTACCTATGTTAAGTGGTCACCTCCGCTCCAACATACCTACGTAAGTGGTCACCTCAGCTCCACCCTACCTATGTTAAGTGGTCACCTCCACTCCACCCTACCTATGTAAGTGGTCACATCCGCTCCACCCTACCTATGTTAAGTGGTCACCTCCGCTCCACCTTACCTATGTTAAGTGGTCACCTCAGCTCCACCTACCTATGTTAAGCGGTCACCTCCGCTCCACCCTATTATGTTATGTGGTCACCTCCGCTCCACCCTACCTATGTTAAGTGGTCACCTCCGCTCCACCCTACCTATGTTAAGTGGTCACATACGCTCCACCCTACCTATGTTAAGTGGTCACCTCCACTCCACCCTACCTATGTTAAGCGGCCACCTCCGCTCCACCCTACCTATGTTAAGCGGTCACCTCCGCTCCACCCTACCTATGTTAAGTGGTCACCTCCGCTCCACCCTACCTATGTTAAGTGGTCACATCAGCTCCACCTACCTATGTTAAGTGGTCACCTCAGCTCCACCCTACCTATGTTAAGTGGTACCCCACCCTACCTATGTTAAGCGGTCACCTCCGCTCCATCCTACCTATGTTAAGCGGTCACCTCCGCTCCACCCTACCTATGTTAAGCGGTAACCTCCGCTCCACCCTACCTATGTTAAGTGGTCACATCAGCTCCACCCTACCTATGTTAAGTGGTCACCTCAGCTCCACCCTACCTATGTTAAGTGGTCACATCAGCTCCACCCTACCTATGTTAAGCGGTCACCTCCACTCCACCCTACCTATGTTAAGTGGTCACATCAGCTCCACCCTACCTATGTTAAGTGGTCACCTCCACTCCACCCTACCTATGTTAAGTGGTCACATCAGCTCCACCCTACCTATGTTAAGTGGTCACATCAGCTCCACCCTACCTATGTTAAGCGGTCACCTCCACTCCACCCTACCTATGTTAAGTGGTCACTCCTCCACCTATGTTAAGTGGTCACTCCGCTCCACCCTACCTATGTTAAGCGGTCACCTCCACTCCACCCTACCTATGTTAAGTGGTCAACTCCGCTCCACCCTACCTATGTTAAGTGGTCACCTCCGCTCCACCCTACCTATGTTAAGCGGTCACCTCCGCTCCACCCTACCTATGTTAAGCGGTCACCTCCGCTCCACCCTACCTATGTTAAGTGGTCACCTCAGCTCCACCCTACCTATGTTAAGTGGTCACATCCGCTCCACCCTACCTATGTTAAGTGGTCACCTCCGCTCCACCCTACCTATGTTAAGCGGTCACCTCCGCTCCACCCTACCTATGTTAAGTGGTCACCTCCGCTCCACCCTACCTATGTTAAGCGGTCACCTCCGCTCCACCCTACCTATGTTATGTGGTCACCTCCACTCCACCCTACCTATGTTAAGCGGTCACCTCCGCTCCACCCTACCTATGTCATGTGGTCACCTCCGCTCCACCCTACCTATGTCATGTGGTCACCTCCGCTCCACCCTACCTATGTCATGTGGTCACCTCCGCTCCACCCTACCTATGTCATGTGGTCACCTCCGCTCCACCCTACCTATGTCATGTGGTCACCTCCGCTCCACCCTACCTATGTCATGTGGTCACCTCCGCTCCACCCTACCTATGTTAAGTGGTCACCTCAGCTCCACCCTACCTATGTCATGTGGTCACCTCCGCTCCACCCTACCTATGTTAAGTGGTCACCTCAGCTCCACCCTACCTATGTCATGTGGTCACCTCAGCTCCACCCTACCTATGTCATGTGGTCACCTCAGCTCCACCCTATGACAGTCACTCCCGTCACCGGTTGCTTAGGGCAGGTTTAATTGTACACATATTGTCGAGCTTGTCTGCACACCTCGTCACGATGTCGTGCCAATTAGGAATGTGACACAACGTTCTGTGTAACGTGACAACCAGACATTATGTTTAATGTATTTTAATCAGTGACATAAACTAGATAAAGGACACACTATGTTGACATGGGACATGTAAATACTCTTATGTAATTAACTAGAGAATATAAAATGAGACCTTCGTTGCCTATGTAGTGGGAAATTACAATATATATTTGTCTGTGAGGTACCGACCTGATAAATTAAGGATGCATTTGGCATCGCCTACACAAGTAGCATCATCGTCACAACACAAGGTGTACCTTACACAAGTAGCGTCATCGTCATAATACAAGGCATATCCTACACCAGTAGCGGCATCATCACAATACATGGTATATGTAACACGACAAGCCGGGAACGTAATAGTAACTTCGCGTTGTGTTTTAAAATCAGTTTATTTCGTTCATAACCCAAGCTAGCATAACTGAGCCTTAACGTGCGTTCTCATAATGTGTCGGAGCCACACTTCGTCTGAGACGCTACTCCACTCTTAGCCTAACTGTATCTTATTCCATCTCCGTATAATTGTATCTCTTCGCGTGTGTGTCTTACGTTTATTTATCGATATCGGTTGCCCATATGAGCGACGCCTCCTGAAGAGATTAGTCATTTTAGATTTTGGAGGATAGTGCAATGATACAGACAGAGACCCATTCCAGAATCTCCTCTGGTTCTTTTACGTGCACGGTGTAAAGCACCGACACGAGACCTCGGTTTAACGTCCCATCTGAAAGACTGTTAATTTTATTAGGTCAGACGGGGGATCGAACCTGCGATCCCTGGATTACCAGTCCAGCGTGTTACCACTGGACTACAGATCTGTCTGTTATCTCTTCGCTATCTCTTGTCTTGTATTTATAAGGATATTCTAAAGTACGTGGATAGTCATATCTTGGGGCTACTAATTAATAATGAGGCTACAAATTAATAACTGACATAAGGTGTGCAAACGTTTGATGACTATCGCTTATATTTCGTAGCTTACTGTGAAACTACGTAATAACAAGCTGAACATGGTCCAGCTTGTCCGATAGATTCTTATCACAAGGTTAAAACCAATTATCAATAAATGACAATGTGCACATATTTAGTAGCCTATGGTTAAACTAATTAGCCAACCATTGCGATGGAACTTGCAATCTTGATATATACAGGAGTACTTTTAATTAACGGGAGTTCAATACAGGTACAATATGCTCGTATTGTTACATTCGCCCCTATGTACAAAATAAAATAGTATGAATATTTTTATTTAAGGAAGCTATATCATTATGTTAAAAAACAAAAATCTAGTAAAAACAAAAATCTATTGGAAGGACCTAATTCAATAGAACGATGCACACAAATAGACTCGGTGTACAATAAATTTCAAATCCTCTCTCCCCAGAATACACGTAATTTCATAAATTGTTAAAACCGCGTAGTCTTTTATCTTTAATTAACGGGAGTTCAATACAGGTACAATATGCTCGTATTGTTACATCTATCCTACACCAGTAGCATTATAGTATAGATATATCCTACACCAGTAGCATTATAGTACACGGTATATCCTACACCAGTAGCATTATAAGTACACGGTATATCCTACACCAGTAGCATTATAGTACAGATATATCCTACACCAGTAGCATTATAGTACACGGTATATCCTACACCAGTAGCATTATAGTACACGGTATATCCTACACCAGTAGCATTATAGTACACGGTATATCCTACACCAGTAGCATTATAGTACACGGTATATCCTACACCAGTAGCATTATAGTACACGGTATATCCTACACCAGTAGCATTATAGTACACGGTATATCCTACACCAGTAGCATTATAGTACACGGTATATCCTACACCAGTAGCATTATAGTACACGGTATATCCTACACCAGTAGCATTATAGTACACGGTATATCCTACACCAGTAGCATTATGTACACGGTATATCCTACACCAGTAGCATTATGTACACGGTATATCCTACACCAGTAGCATTATGTACACGGTATATCCTACACCAGTAGCATTATGTACACGGTATATCCTACACCAGTAGCATTATGTACACGGTATATCCTACACCAGTAGCATTATGTACACGGTATATCCTACACCAGTAGCATTATAGTACACGGTATATCCTACACCAGTAGCATTATGTACACGGTATATCCTACACCAGTAGCATTATGTACACGGTATATCCTACACCAGTAGCATTATAGTACACGGTATATCCTACACCAGTAGCATTATGTACACGGTATATCCTACACCAGTAGCATTATACAGTACACGGTATATCCTACACCAGTAGCATTATAAGTACACGGTATATCCTACACCAGTAGCATTATAGTACACGGTATATCCTACACCAGTAGCATTATGTACAGTACACGGTATATCCTACACCAGTAGCATTATAGTACACGGTATATCCTACACCAGTAGCATTATGTACACGGTATATCCTACACCAGTAGCATTATAGTACACGGTATATCCTACACCAGTAGCATTATAGTACACGGTATATCCTACACCAGTAGCATTATGTACACGGTATATCCTACACCAGTAGCATTATAGTACACGGTATATCCTACACCAGTAGCATTATAGTATACGGTATATCCTACACCAGTAGCATTATAGTACACGGTATATCCTACACCAGTAGCATTATGTACACGGTATATCCTACACCAGTAGCATTATGTACACGGTATATCCTACACCAGTAGCATTATGTACACGGTATATCCTACACCAGTAGCATTATAGTACACGGTATATCCTACACCAGTAGCATTATGTACACGGTATATCCTACACCAGTAGCATTATGTACACGGTATATCCTACACCAGTAGCATTATAGTACACGGTATATCCTACACCAGTAGCATTATGTACACGGTATATCCTACACCAGTAGCATTATAGTACACGGTATATCCTACACCAGTAGCATTATAGTACACGGTATATCCTACACCAGTAGCATTATAGTACACGGTATATCCTACACCAGTAGCATTATAGTACACGGTATATCCTACACCAGTAGCATTATAGTACACGGTATATCCTACACCAGTAGCATTATGTACACGGTATATCCTACACCAGTAGCATTATAGTACACGGTATATCCTACACCAGTAGCATTATAGTACACGGTATATCCTACACCAGTAGCATTATAGTACACGGTATATCCTACACCAGTAGCATTATAGTACACGGTATATCCTACACCAGTAGCATTATGTCACAATATACGGTATATCCTACACCAGTAGCATTATAGTACACGGTATATCCTACACCAGTAGCATTATGTACACGGTATATCCTACACCAGTAGCATTATGTACACGGTATATCCTACACCAGTAGCATTATGTACACGGTATATCCTACACCAGTAGCATTATAGTACACGGTATATCCTACACCAGTAGCATTATGTACACGGTATATCCTACACCAGTAGCATTATAGTACACGGTATATCCTACACCAGTAGCATTATGTCACAACACGGTATATCCTACACCAGTAGCATTATAGTACACGGTATATCCTACACCAGTAGCATTATCAGTACACGGTATATCCTACACCAGTAGCATTATAGTACACGGTATATCCTACACCAGTAGCATTATAGTACACGGTATATCCTACACCAGTAGCATTATGTCACAGTACACGGTATATCCTACACCAGTAGCATTATAGTACACGGTATATCCTACACCAGTAGCATTATAGTACACGGTATATCCTACACCAGTAGCATTATGTACACGGTATATCCTACAGATTTTTCAAAGATAGTTTTGTTCACATTAATTTCAGTCCTCATTTGTTCAAATATGCGTGTATATACTGTCTATCTGAGTCTGAAGACTAACAGGATCAGTAGTAAAAAGCGTAAAAAAGTAACATATACATAGACAGCTGATCAAGATCAGTATCATTTAAATACAATACTAGTGCTTATGTCATTTATAAACAAAATAAAAAGTATCGACGACAGTGGTTTCCCTTATTTTAGATTATTATTATTGATAGATAAAAATGTCAGACAACTTAACACACGGTTTAACGTTAGACTATATTGACATACTCATATTAATCATCTTACAGATAGATATTTATTTTTCCTCCAATATTTGAAGATTACAACATATTTACAAATAGATCAACATAAACATGCATAATTATATATAAACATACAAATTACATAATTTTCATATGTTAGAGGAGCTGTAAGAACAGCTGAATTCGCTCACCTAAGCATGTGATCATAATTGTCAACTGAACAGAAAAGTATTGTATCAAAAGTGGGAAAATAAGTAATAACAAGGGCCATAAGTAAATAAATAGTTAAGACTGTGGTGCGGATAAAGAATGAGCACACAAAAAAACAACAACAAAAACAAACAAGCAAACTCGCCTTATGCACTTTGTGCTCAGGCGAGTAGCACTAAAGAATGTCCAGGCTATGAGAACGTTAATTGCAACAAAGCAATTCTTGCCCAGGTCGAAACCGCAAAAGTTTGAACAATAAAGCAATTATGTTCAGGTAACGAAAAGCATGACACGAACCTTAGAAACAATGAAAGGTAAGTGCCTTACGGATAATCTATCAAAATGTTGACTCGATAATCTGCCAAATTGCCTAGACCGAAAACGAAATGCTAGTTCAAAATTAACAGCAAACCAGTCAAATGTGTACCTAAAATAAATGTAGTATTGTATTAAGCATTTAATTACAAAATTAAATAAAGAATGATACACACTTGGCAAGATAAGCTTTATCCCTAATTTGCGTTCATTTATTCATGCACAATGTTTCATTGTCACAGCACAGCACAACGCAGTTATACTTTATATCCCTGTTCATTACTTATACATCAAACATGTGCAACAGCGTCTTCAGCAGCTTAAAGTTTTCAAATATGCAATTCTCAGTAACATTAAATGCAGCGTTTATCAAACTATTACATTGCTCATATGGTGATTGCTTAATGAAATCAACATATTATTGTTTATCACAAATATCAAACCAGATCACGACCAACGTCTTGTAAAGTTCATAGTTACTAGGACAGTGACATATTGTGTGTTCAATAATGTTTTCGCAAAAGAAAGAACACTTGCGACAATTTCTCGGAAAAGACCTAGATACCATGATACTCATAATAATCACAGCTTTTTTACAAAATGGTATGAGCTCTTGCCTTTTCCTACATACCGACCAGAGATAACAAGGGTTGTTTAAGCTAAAGTGACCACTTAACACTTACATTTCACTTAATGAGCACAGGCGGTTTAGTCTTTGACCATTGTTAACAACAGTGACGTTTTGGTACACTATTCTCTTCCAAGTTAGCTTTACGGGAAATGATCCCGTTTCAATATAGGTTTGAAGGAAACATTCTAAACCGTATCTACGTAACGCTCGGTAGATGTCTGCAATGAATCCGGAATATTGTGATTCTCCGTTCATATACCGAACCAGTCTGTTTGTGAACACTTGTTTTGCCAAATAACGACTTGGTAATCTGCACAGTTGACCAAAGCACTGCAATTTGCGTGTGTCAATAATTCCTTCAATGCTGTCTAAATTAAATGCACACAATGAAAAATCAGTACTTGTTGACACATTTAAATTTTGTGCGAATTTTATGACAAACCGATGGGCCATTTCCAGCATTGACATATCTGACCTTGCTATAACAGACCATAACTCACACCCATATAGTGCCTTTGGCAACACTACTGATGAGTACATAATTCGCGTTGAGATTGGATTTAAAGAGTTAGGATGTAGTCCACTGTTAAGGATGCTCAGAAATGTTCCCCGTAACTTATTACATGCTTCATGTATCATCTTGCCGGTGGAAATGTGTTTGTCACAAACTATGCCTAAATGTGTGTAGTCCTGTGCCTTTGCAATTACTTGGTTACCCAGTTTCCAGTTTCTAACTGATCGACTTGACTCCGACTCGTTGAAGACAATAACAGCACATTTATCACAGTTATATTCATATCTCCATCTGCACGAATAATTGAAACAAATTTCTAGCATACGATCAAGACCGTTTTTTGATAGTGACGCTATAATCATATCGTCAGCTACAGTTGGCGATGATAGATTATAATTGTAGATGCAATAACCGAAACCACTGGATTCTAACTCTTGGATAAGTCCATTTATAAAAACTAGGTAGAGGAGAGGTGAGCTTTTCCCACCCTGACGCGTGCCTTGAAGAATGCTGAACCACTCTGACTTTAATCCTTGATTGAGCACACAACTTGTTACATCGTCATAAAGACTAACGAAAGCCGAAAAACACGTATCATTTAAATATGGTCTTAGTTTAAGGAGAAGACCAGATGTCCACACCCTGTCAAACGCTTGGCGACAGTCTAAAAAACATACATAGAGTTTCGAACCGTGCTCCTTGGCATGTAGTACACTTTCTCTAACCACAAACGATGACATTAAGCAGCCAAGGTTTTCCTGAAATCCGCCTTGTTGAGGGCTAAGCTGACTCATATATGTATACGTTTAACCCACAATGCATCTCGTATAACGGTATCAAAGGCCTTTTCGTAGTCGATAAACGCACAGTATAGTTTGGACTTATTACCAAGAACTTTCTGGATAATAGAATGCAGTATAAAAACATAGTCAGTGTATCTCTAATATAGTCAGTGTATCTCTAATATAGTCAGTGTATCTCTAATATAGTCAGTGTATCTCTAATATAGTCAGTGTATCTCTAATATAGTCAGTGTATGTCTAATATAGTCAGTGTATCTCTAATATAGTCAGTGTATCTCTCTCTAATATAGTCAGTGTATCTCTAATATAGTCAGTGTATCTCTCTAATATAGTCAGTGTATCTCTAATATAGTCAGTGTATCTCTCTAATATAGTCAGTGTATCTCTAATATAGTCAGTGTATCTCTCTAATATAGTCGGTGTATCTCTAATATAGTCAGTGTATCTCTAATATAGTCAGTGTATCTCTAATATAGTCAGTGTATCTCTCTAATATAGTCGGTGTATCTCTAATATAGTCAGTGTATCTCTCTAATATAGTCAGTGTATCTCTAATATAGTCAGTGTATCTCTCTAATATAGTCAGTGTATCTCTCTAATATTGTCAGTGTATCTCTAATATAGTCAGTGTATCTCTAAAACCAAGCTGTGATTCATTAAATACATTGTCAGTTCCACACCACTTATTAAGTAAGTGTCAATGAAACTATTTTTGCATGAACATTCACGAGAGTTATCCCTCTTTAGTTTGAAGGATTTGTAGAATCACCCTTTTTATATATAGGAACGATAATGCATTAACACCATAGCTCAGTATAAATACCGGAGTCGTATATCTTGTTGAATATGGAAATTAGATATGGACAAATAAACTGATTAGTCAATAAAAAAGTCAGAAACATTATTGTTAAAATCACTACCTTTATACCTCTGTAGATTACTTATTGTTTTAGAAATGTTCTCAACACAGAAATGTTGACGGTCGTTTTCATGTTCATACAGGAACATATTAGCAGAATACCTGCGACACATCAAGCCAATTGATGGTTTTATGACATGTAATATTATTTACAAATGTCGTTTCGATCTAAGGGAAGTAACTTTTTTATGACTTTACCGGATTTTCCTTAACATGTTGGCGACTTTATAAGGAAATATGTCACTCGTATGTCATTTGCCGAAAGCATCCACGGTAACTTTAAACACACCCAATGTAGTTCATACACCTATTGTATATAAACTAATTACTCGCGATGCATTACTTATATTTACATTAATTATTCTTTTCAATGAGACAAAGAAAAAATATCACACTTTCAAGATAAAATGTATTTAGTCCAAATTTGCGGCTTATCGTGGGGAGGGGATTTGATCATTAGATTATCCTTGGAACACAGTAAACTGCAAGACACGCCTTTTCTCGCGACGACCGCTGTCAAACACTGCGAATTTGTATACAACCAGGGCACTAACGTTTATCGAAGGAAATACAATAGCGATGTAAAATATAAGGCACTGAATGCACGGAGTCAGTATATTGTCACAGAAAATCCTAAGATGCCAAACATGTGTGGATGAGTGGATATTAACATATCTGTATGGCATAGAATATATGCCAGCAGTCACATATATAACGGCACGATAGGTGTGCAGTCAATGTGACATTTCATCTCTGTGTATAGCAATTTTATACTAAATTTCACCGGTATAATTTTGAAAAATATATAGTAATTTGAAAGTCTAAAATGTTCATTTAAAATGCGCCAGAGTCCACCATCGACGATCAAGGATTCAAAATGCGCCAGAGTGCACCATCGACGATCAAGGATTCAAAATGTTGCATACCACCAAGCACTCCAGCACCAGTGTAACTATCTACACACTCAAACAGGCTAGCTATGTCCCTGACGTATAACGATTGTCTGAACTATCTACACATTCAAACAGGCTAGCTACGTCCCTGACGTATAACGATTGTCTGAACTATCTACACATTCAAACAGGTTAGCTACGTCCCTGACGTATAACGATTGTCTGAACTATCTACACATTCAAACAGGCTAGCTACGCCCCTGACGTATACGGATTGTCTGAACTATCTACACATTCAAACAGGCTAGCTACGTCCCTGACGTATAAAGATTGTCTGAACTATCTACACATTCAAACAGGCTAGCTACGTCCCTGGCGTATAAGGATTGTCTGAACTATCTACATATTCAAACAGGCTAGCTACGTCCCTGACGTATAACGATTGTCTGAACTATCTACACATTCAAACAGGTTAGCTACGTCCCTGACGTATAACGATTGTCTGAACTATCTACACATTCAAACAGGCTAGCTACGCCCCTGACGTATACGGATTGTCTGAACTATCTACACATTCAAACAGGCTAGCTACGTCCCTGACGTATAAAGATTGTCTGAACTATCTACACATTAAAACAGGCTAGCTACGTCCCTGGCGTATAAGGATTGTCTGAACTATCTACACATTCAAACAGGCTAGCTACGTCCCTGACGTATAAGGATAGTCTGAACTATCTACACATTCAAACAGGCTAGCTACGTCCCTGACGTATAAGGATTGTCTGAACTATCTACACATTCAAACAGCCTAGCTACGTCCCTGACGTATAAGGATTGTCTGAACTATCTACACATTCAAACAGGCTAGCTACGTCCCTGACGTATAAGGATTGTCTGAACTATCTACACATTCAAACAGGTTAGCTACGCCCCTGACGTATAAGGATTGTCTGAACTATCTACACATTCAAACAGGCTAGCTACGTCCCTGACGTATAACGATTGTCTGAACTATCTACACATTCAAACAGACTAGCTACGCCCCTGGCGTATAAGGATTGTCTGAACTATCTACACATTCAAACAGGCTAGCTACGTCCCTGACGTATAAGGATTGTCTGCAATAGTTTTATTACATTAATGTTCCTTCTAATGAACTAGAAAACAACACTAATTTTGCTCCATGGTACATTTTCAGATTGATCAACACATAATTGATAACTCTACATGGACAATAGTTCTACATTTATAATCGGGAAAATCAAATTAATCTACGTTCTGTATGCTGCAGTTGTCAACATTCTCACTTTGCAATAGTGAGATTACCACGTGTTATAGTATTATGACCGAACCCCGGTGCTAGCCTGGGTTCCAGTATGTCGAGTTTTCACTTTATTACTTCTGGCAAAACGACACATTGATATTATCATAAACTCAGTACGGCTCAATTAACGGTTGGGATGTAAAACATATGCTTAACTCAACACAAACGGTGCGAATTAATCAAGGGGAAGCAACTCGGTACTTACTAAGGATATATTAATTAATTAATGGTGATACGCCCTATTATACTATATAACGACGACACGTCTAATTATACTATACTATATAACGACGACACGTCTAATTATACTATACTACATAACGGCGACATGTCTAATTATACTATACTATATAACGACGACACGTCTAATTATACTATACTATATAACGACGATAGGTCTAATTATACTATACTATATAACGACGACACGTCTAATTATACTATACTATATAACGACGATATGTCTAATTATACTATACTATATAACGACGATAGGTCTAATTATACTATACTATATAACGACGACACGTCTAATTATACTATACTATATAACGACGATAGGTCTAATTATACTATACTATATAACGACGATAGGTCTAATTATACTATACTATATAACGACGATAGGTCTAATTATACTATACTATATAACGGCGACACGTCTAATTATACTATACTACATAACGGCGAAACGTCTAATTATACTATGCTATATAACGACGATACGTCTAATTATACTATACTATATAACGACGATAGGTCTAATTATACTATACTATATAACGACGACACGTCTAATTATACTATACTATATAACGGCGACACGTCTAATTATACTATACTACATAACGGCGACACGTCTAATTATACTATGCTATATAACGACGATACGTCTAATTATACTATTCTATATAACGACGATAGGTCTAATTATACTATACTATATAACGACGACACGTCTAATTATACTCTAATATATAACGATGATACGTCTAATTATACTATGCTATATAACGACGATAGGTCTAATTATACTATGCTATATAACGACGACAGGTCTAATTATACTCTAATATATAACGATGATACGTCTAATTATACTATGCTATATAACGACGACAGGTCTAATTATACTATACTATATAACGACGATAGGTCTAATTATACTATACTATATAACGACGACACGTCTAATTATACTATACTACGTAACGATGATACGTCTAATTATACTATGCTATATAACGACGACAGGTCTAATTATACTCTACTATATAACGACGATAGGTCTAATTATACTATGCTACGTAACGACGATACGTCTAATTATATAATATACTACGTAACGACGATACGTCTAATTATACTATACTATATAACGACGATAGGTCTAATTATACTATACTATATAACGACGATACGTCTAATTATACTATACTATATAACGACGATAGGTCTAATTATACTATACTACATAACGATGATGCGTCTAATTATACTATACTATATAACGACGATACGTCTAATTATACTATACTATATAACGACGATACGTCTAATTATACTATACTATATAACGACGATACGTCTAATTATACTATGCTATATAACGACGACAGGTCTAATTATACTATGCTACGTAACGACGATACGTCTAATTATAATATACTACGTAACGACGATACGTCTAATTATACTATACTATATAACGACGATAGGTCTAATTATACTATACTATATAACGACGATAGGTCTAATTATACTATGCTATATAACGACGATACGTCTAATTATACTATGCTATATAACGACTATAGGTCTAATTATACTATGCTATATAACGGCGACTTGTCTAATTATACTATACTATATAACGGCGACTTGTCTAATTATACTATACTATATAACGACGATAGGTCTAATTATACTATACTACATAACGACGATACGGCTAATTATACTATACTACGTAACGACGATACGTCTAATTATACTATACTACATAACGACGATACGTCTAATTAAACTATACTACGTAACGACGATACGTCTAATGATACTATACTATATAACGGCTATACGTCTAATTATACTATACTATATAACGGCGACTTGTCTAATTATACTATACTATATAACGACGATACGTCTAATTATACTATACTACGTAACGACGACACGTCTAATTATACTATACTATATAACGGCGACTTGTCTAATTATACTATACTATATAACGACGATACGTCTAATTATACTATACTACGTAACGACGATACGTCTAATTATACTATACTACGTAACGACAATACGTCTAATTATACTATACTACGTAACGACGATACGTCTAATTATACTATACTACGTAACGACGATACGTCTAATGATACTATACTACGTAACGACGGCAGGTCTAATTATACTATACTACGTAACGACGGCAGGTCTAATTATACTATACTACGTAACGACGGCAGGTCTAATTATACTATACTACGTAAAGACGACACGTCTAATTATACTATACTACGTAACGACGATACGTCTAATTATACTATACTACATAACGATGATACGTCTAATTATACTATGCTTCATAACGATGATACGTCTAATTATACTATACTACGTAACGACGATACGTCTAATTATACTATACTACATAACGGCGACATGTCTAATTATACTATGCTACATAACGGCGACACGTCTAATTATACTATGCTACATAACGGCGACACGTCTAATTATACTATGCTACATAACGGCGACACGTCTAATTATACTATGCTACATAACGGCGACACGTCTAATTATACTATGCTACATAACGGCGACACGTCTAATTATACTATGCTACATAACGGCGACACGACTAATTATACTATACTACATAACGGCGACATGTCTAATTATACTATACTACATAACGGCGACACGTCTAATTATACTATACTATATAACGACGATATGTCTAATTATACTATACTACGTAACGACGATAGGTCTAATTATACTGTACTATATAACGACGATATGTCTAATTATACTATACTATATAACGACGATATGTCTAATTATACTATACTACGTAACGACGATAGGTCTAATTATACTATACTATATAACGACGATATGTCTAATTATACTATACTACGTAACGACGATAGGTCTAATTATACTATACTATATAACGACGACACGTCTAATTATACTATACTACGTAACGACGATAGGTCTAATTATACTATACTATATAACGACGACACGTCTAATTATACTATACTACGTAACGACGATAGGTCTAATTATACTATACTATATAAATACGATATGTCTAACTATACTATACTACGTAACGACGATAGGTCTAATTATACTATATAACGACGATATGTCTAATTATACTATACTACGTAACGACGACACATCTAATTATACTGTACTATATAACGACGATACGTCTAATTATACTATAATACGTAACGACGATATGTCTAATTATACTATACTACATAACGACGATATGTCTAATTATACTATACTACATAACGACGATACGTCTAATTATACTATACTACATAACGACGATATGTCTAATTATACTATACTACATAACGACGACACGTCTAATTATACTATACTATATAACGAAGACACGTCTAATTATACTATAGTACGTAACGACGATACGTCTAATTATACTATGCTACATAACGACAATATGTCTAATTATACTATACTATATAACGACGATACGTCTAATTATACTATACTATATAACGACGACACGTCTAATTATACTATACTATATAACGACGACACGTCTAATTATACTATACTATATAACTACGATAGGTCTAATTATACTATACTCTATAACGGCGACATGTCTAATTATACTATACAACGACGATAGGTTAATATACTCTACTATATAACGACGACATGTCTAATTATACTATACTATATAACGACGATAGGTCTAATTATACTATACTACATAACGACGATAGGTCTAATTATACTATACTATATAACGACGACATGTCTAATTATACTATACTATATAACGACGACACGTCTAATTATACTATACTATATAACGACGATAGGTCTAATTATACTATACTATATAACGGCGATACGTCTAATTATACTATACTATATAACGACGATATGTCTAATTATACTATACTATATAACGACGATATGTCTAATTATACTATACTATATAACGATGATACGTCTAATTATACTATATAACGACGATAGGTCTAATTATACTATACTATATAACGACGATATGTCTAATTATACTATACTATATAACGACGATAGGTCTAATTATACTATACTATATAACGACGACACGTCTAATTATACTATACTACATAAAGACGATACGTCTAATTATACTATACTACATAACGACGATACGTCTAATTATACTATGCTACATAACGACGATACGTCTAATTATACTATACTATATAACGACGATACGTCTAATTATACTATACTATATAACGACGATACGTCTAATTATACTATACTATATAACGACGACAGGTCTAATTATACTATGCTATATAACGCGACTTGTCTAATTATACTATACTATTTAACGATGATACGTCTAATTATACTATACTATATAACGACGATACGTCTAATTATACTATACTATATAACGACGACATGTCTAATTATACTATGCTATATAACGGCGACTTGTCTAATTATACTATACTATTTAACGATGATACGTCTAATTATACTATACTATATAACGACGATAGGTCTAATAATACTATACTATATAACGACGATATGTCTAATTATACTATACTATATAACGACGATAGGTCTAATTATACTCTACTATATAACGACGACACGTCTAATTATACTATGCTACATAACGACGATACGTCTAATTATACTATGCTACATAACGACGATAGGTGTAATTATACTATACTATATAACGACGACACGTCTAATTATACTATACTATATAACGACGATACGTCTAATTATACTATACTATATAACGACGATACGTCTAATTATACTATACTATATAACGACGACAGGTCTAATTATACTATGCTATATAACGGCGACTTGTCTAATTATACTATACTATTTAACGATGATACGTCTAATTATACTATACTACGTAACGACGACACGTCTAATTATACTATACTATATAACGGCGACTTGTCTAATTATACTATACTATATAACGACGATACGTCTAATTATACTATACTACGTAACGACGATACGTCTAATTATACTATACTACTTAACGACGATACGTCTAATTATACTATACTACGTAACGACGATACGTCTAATTATACTATACTACGTAACGACGATACGTCTAATGATACTATACTACGTAGCGACGGCAGGTCTAATTATACTATACTACGTAACGACGGCAGGTCTAATTATACTATACTACGTAACGACGGCAGGTCTAATTATACTATACTACGTAACGACGACACGTCTAATTATACTATACTACGTAAAGACGATACGTCTAATTATACTATACTACATAGCGATGATACGTCTAATTATACTATGCTTCATAACGACGATACGTCTAATTATACTATACTACATAACGACGATACGTCTAATTATACTATACTATATAACGACGATACGTCTAATTATACTATACTATATAACGGCGACATGTCTAATTATACTATACTACATAACGGCGACACGTCTAATTATACTATGCTATATAACGACGATACGTCTAATTATACTATACTATATAACGACGACACGTCTAATTATACTATACTACATAACGACGATAGGTCTAATTATACTATACTATATAACGACGATACGTCTAATTATACTATACTATATAACGACGATACGTCTAATTATACTATACTATATAACGACGATACGTCTAATTATACTATACTATATAACGACGACATGTCTAATTATACTATACTATATAACGACGACACGTCTAATTATACTATACTATATAACGACGATACGTCTAATTATACTATACTATATAACGACGATACGTCTAATTATACTATACTATATAACGACGATAGGTCTAATTATACTATACTATATAACGGCGACTTGTCTAATTATACTATACTATTTAACGATGATACGTCTAATTATACTATACTATATAACGACGATAGGTCTAATTATACTATACTATATAACGACGATATGTCTAATTATACTATACTATATAACGACGATAGGTCTAATTATACTATACTATATAACGACGACACGTCTAATTATACTATGCTACATAACGACGATACGTCTAATTATACTATACTACATAACGACGATACGTCTAATTATACTATACTATATAACGACGACACGTCTAATTATACTATACTATATAACGACGATACGTCTAATTATACTATACTATATAACGACGATACGTCTAATTATACTATACTATATAACGACGATAGGTCTAATTATACTATACTATATAACGACGACATGTCTAATTATACTATACTATATAACGACGACACGTCTAATTATACTATACTATATAACGACGATAGGTCTAATTATACTATACTATATAACGGCGATACGTCTAATTATACTATACTATATAACGACGATATGTCTAATTATACTATACTATATAACGACGATATGTCTAATTATACTATACTATATAACGACGATACGTCTAATTATACTATACTATATAACGACGATAGGTCTAATTATACTATACTATATAACGACGATATGTCTAATTATACTATACTATATAACGACGATAGGTCTAATTATACTATACTATATAACGACGACACGTCTAATTATACTATGCTACATAACGACGATACGTCTAATTATACTATGCTACATAACGACGATAGGTCTAATTATACTATACTATATAACGACGACACGTCTAATTATACTATACTATATAACGACGATACGTCTAATTATACTATACTATATAACGACGATACGTCTAATTATACTATACTATATAACGACGATACGTCTAATTATACTATACTACGTAACGACGATACGTCTAATTATACTATACTACGTAACGACGATACGTCTAATTATACTATACTACGTAACGACGATACGTCTAATTATACTATACTACGTAACGACGATACGTCTAATTATACTATACTATGTAACGACGATACGTCTAATTATACTATACTACGTAACGACGATACGTCTAATTATACTATACTACGTAACGACGATACGTCTAATTATACTATACTACGTAACGACGATACGTCTAATTATACTATACTACGTAACGACGATACGTCTAATTATACTATACTACGTAACGACGATACGTCTAATTATACTATACTATATAACGACGATACGTCTAATTATACTATTCTACATAACGGCGATACGTCTAATTATACTATACTACATAACGACGATACGTCTAATTATACTATACTACGTAACGACGATACGTCTAATGATACTATACTACGTAACGACGGCAGGTCTAATTATACTATACTACGTAACGACGGCAGGTCTAATTATACTATACTACGTAACGACGACACGTCTAATTATACTATACTATATAACGACGATACGTCTAATTATACTATACTACGTAACGACGATACGTCTAATTATACTATACTATATAACGACGATACGTCTAATTATACTATACTACATAACGACGATACGTCTAATTATACTATACTATATAACGACGATAGGTCTAATTATACTATACTACGTAACGACGATAGGTCTAATTATACTATGCTACATAACGGCGATACGTCTAATTATACTATGCTACATAACGACGATACGTCTAATTATACTATACTACGTAACGACGATACGTCTAATTATACTATACTACGTAACGACGACAGGTCTAATTATACTATACTACGTAACGACGACAGGTCTAATTATACTATACTACATAACGACGACACGTCTAATTATACTATACTACGTAACGACGATACGTCTAATTATACTATACTATACTATATAACGACGATATGTCTAATTATACTATACTATATAACGACGATACGTCTAATTATACTATACTATATAACGACGATAGGTCTAATTATACTATACTATATAACGACGATATGTCTAATTATACTATACTATATAACGACGATAGGTCTAATTATACTATACTATATAACGACGACACGTCTAATTATACTATGCTACATAACGACGATACGTCTAATTATACTATGCTATATAACGACGATAGGTGTAATTATACTATACTATATAACGACGACACGTCTAATTATACTATACTATATAACGACGATACGTCTAATTATACTATACTATATAACGACGATACGTCTAATTATACTATACTACATAACGACGATACGTCTAATTATACTATACTACGTAACGACGATACGTCTAATTATACTATACTACGTAACGACGATACGTCTAATTATACTATACTACGTAACGACGATACGTCTAATTATACTATACTACGTAACGACGATACGTCTAATTATACTATACTATGTAACGACGATACGTCTAATTATACTATACTACGTAACGACGATACGTCTAATTATACTATACTACGTAACGACGATACGTCTAATTATACTATACTACGTAACGACGATACGTCTAATTATACTATTCTACGTAACGACGATACGTCTAATTATACTATACTACGTAACGACGATACGTCTAATTATACTATACTATATAACGACGATACGTCTAATTATACTATACTACATAACGACGATACGTCTAATTATACTATACTACATAACGACGATACGTCTAATTATACTATACTACGTAACGACGATACGTCTAATGATACTATACTACGTAGCGACGGCAGGTCTAATTATACTATACTACGTAACGACAGCAGGTCTAATTATACTATACTACGTAACGACGACACGTCTAATTATACTATGCTATATAACGACGATAGGTCTAATTATACTATACTACGTAACGACGATACGTCTAATTATACTATACTATATAACGTCGATACGTCTAATTATACTATGCTACATAACGGCGATACGTCTAATTATACTATACTATATAACGACGATAGGTCTAATTATACTATACTACGTAACGACGATAGGTCTAATTATACTATGCTACATAACGGCGATACGTCTAATTATACTATGCTACATAACGACGATACGTCTAATTATACTATACTACGTAACGACGATACGTCTAATGATACTATACTACGTAACGACGACAGGTCTAATTATACTATACTACGTAACGACGGCAGGTCTAATTATACTATACTACGTAACGACGACACGTCTAATTATACTATACTACGTAACGACGATACGTCTAATTATACTATACTACATAACGATGATACGTCTAATTATACTATACTTCATAACGATGATGCGTCTAATTATACTATACTACGTAACGACGATAGGTCTAATTATACTATACTATATAACGATGATACGTCTAATTATACTATACTACATAACGACGATACGTCTAATTATACTATACTACGTAACGACGATACGTCTAATTATACTATACTACATAACGGCGACATGTCTAATTATACTATGCTACATAACGGCGACACGTCTAATTATACTATGCTACATAACGGCGACACGTCTAATTATACTATGCTACATAACGGCGACACGTCTAATTATACTATGCTACATAACGGCGACACGTCTAATTATACTATGCTACATAACGGCGACACGTCTAATTATACTATGCTACATAACGGCGACATGTCTAATTATACTATACTACAAAACGGCGACATGTCTAATTATACTATACTACATAACGGCGACACGTCTAATTATACTATGCTACATAACGGCGACATGTCTAATTATACTATGCTATATAACGACGATACGTCTAATTATACTATACTATATAACGACGATACGTCTAATTATACTATACTATATAACGACGATAGGTCTAATGATACTATACTACATAACGGCGACACGTCTAATTATACTATGCTACATAACGGCGACATGTCTAATTATACTATGCTATATAACGACGATACGTCTAATTATACTATACTATATAACGACGATACGTCTAATTATACTATACTATATAACGACGATAGGTCTAATTATACTATACTATATAACGATGATACGTCTAATTATACTATACTACATAACGACGATACGTCTAATTATACTATACTACGTAACGACGATACGTCTAATTATACTATACTACATAACGCGACACTACATAACGCGACACGTCTAATTATACTATGCTACATAACGGCGACACGTCTAATTATACTATGCTACATAACGGCGACACGTCTAATTATACTATGCTACATAACGGCGACACGTCTAATTATACTATGCTACATAACGGCGACACGTCTAATTATACTATCTACATAAGGCGACATGTCTAATTATACTATACTACAAAACGCGATAGTCTAATTATACTATACTACATAACGGCGACACGTCTAATTATACTATGCTACATAACGGCGACATGTCTAATTATACTATGCTATATAACGACGATACGTCTAATTATACTATACTATATAACGACGATACGTCTAATTATACTATACTATATAACGACGATACGTCTAATTATACTATACTATATAACGACGACACGTCTAATTATACTATACTACGTAACGACGATACGTCTAATTATACTATACTACATAACGACGATACGTCTAATTATACTATGCTACATAACGACGATACGTCTAATTATACTCTACTATATAACGACGATTGGTCTAATTTTACTATACTATATAACGACGACACGTCTAATTATACAATGCTACATAACGACGATACGTCTAATTATACAATGCTACATAACGACGATAGGTCTAATTATACTATACTACATAACGACGACACGTCTAATTATACTATACTACGTAACCATGATACGTCTAACTATTCTATACTTCATACTTATTTCAATCTGTTCACGTGTTGGATGTAAAGGTTTAGCATTAAAGAAATTAAACCGTTAAACTTGTGAGTAAATTGTCACATTCCAATGATCTCATTACTTTGTAGTAAATTAATACGCCATTCCTGTGTGTTTATTGCTTGGCATAGAGTAAAAATAAATCCGACCCTCGGGCTGAAGATGCGTGCAAATAACTCGACAGAGCCACTTTTCTTTGCATGCACCTTCCGCCCTCGGGTTGGATGTCCCTATCTGCAACTCTCTGGGGTGCTAGATTCACTTTATATAATATATTATATATGTGCTGAATGGAACATTCTCTGTTGTGTAAATACGTTAATTTCATGTGATATCATTCATTAAATACATGCATTGTGACATAATGTGCTATATTAAATAGAAATATATAAATATAACAACTCACGATGACCGAGATCATTATCCAATACTTTTATAATATTTTATTGCCATAAATCTGCGGAAACACTCGCGATGGTTGCTACAATAGCCCATCCGTTGATTGATAATAAATACTTACTACCTTCTTATAAAAACGTGTGCAAAAACCGTTTAATCATTACCACGTGAACAAAACGATTCAAAGATGAATGAAATTAGACGACGACCTACATAGCAGTTACTATATAACAACTTTCTTAATTTGTATTTCCATAAATATCAAAGTAATATATCTACATACCATTACATTAGTTGCCTTCAACATATGTTCCCCCCTTCATACGTACCCCCTTCCCCATCATACGTACCCCCATTGTGCCCCCTTCATACGTACAAGCTACTCAGAAAATAGTCCATGTCATTATAATCCATGTGTTCACGTTTTCACAATACACTATGATTCATGTGTTCACGTTTTCACAATACATTATAATCCATGTGTTCACGTTTTCACAATACATTATAATCCATGTGTTCACGTTTTCACAATACATTATGATTCATGTGTTCACGTTTTCACAATACATTATAATCCATGTGTTCACGTTTTCACAATACATTATAATCCATGTGTTCACGTTTTCACAATACATTATGATTCATGTGTTCACGTTTTCACAATACATTATGATTCATGTGTTCACGTTTTCACAATACATTATAATCCATGTGTTCACGTTTTCACAATACATTATAATCCATGTGTTCACGTTTTCACAATACATTATAATCCATGTGTTCACGTTTTCACAATACATTATGATTCATGTGTTCACGTTTTCACAATACATTATGATTCATGTGTTCACGTTTTCACAATACATTATAATCCATGTGTTCACGTTTTCACAATACATTATAATCCATGTGTTCACGTTTTCACAATACATTATGATTCATGTGTTCACGTTTTCACAATACACTATGATTCATGTGTTCACGTTTTCACAATACATTATGATTCATATACATATTGTTATTGTATTTATTGTACATACTCTGAGCATCAATGCAATACATGTTGTTGGGTTGTTGTTTTTGTTGGGTTGTTGTTGGGTTGTTGTTGTTGGGTTGTTCAATGTTGTTGTTGTTGTTGTTGTTGTTGTTGTTGTTGTTGTTGGTGGTGGTGGTGGTGGTGGGTTGTTGTTGTTGTTGGATTGTTGTTGTTGCTGCTGTTGGGTTGTTGTTGTTGTTGTTGTAGGGTTGTTCTTGTTGGTGGTGTGGTGTTCTTGTTCCTGTTGTTTTCTTAAGTGAGTTAGGGGGCGAGATTTAGGGGCGAGAGTTAGGGGGCGAGAGTTAGGGGGCGAGAGTTAGGGGCGAGAGTTAGGGGGCGGGTGTTAGGGGGCGAGAGTTAGGGGGCGAGAGTTAGGGGGCGAGAGTTAGGGGGCGGGAGTTAGGTGGCGAGAGTTAGGGGGCGGGAGTTAGGGGGCGAGCGTTAGGGGGCGGGAGTTAGGGGGCCGGAGAGTTAGGGGGCGGGTGTTAGGGGGCGAGAGTTAGGGGGCGGGAGTTAGGGGGCGAGAGTTAGGGGGCGAGAGTTAGGGGGCGAGAGTTAGGGGGCGAGAGTTAGGGAGCGGGAGTTAGGGGGCGAGAGTTAGGGGGCGGGAGTTAGGGGGCGAGAGTTAGGGGGCGGGAGTTAGGAGTTAGGGGGCGGGAGTTAGGGGGCGAGAGGACCATGTATTCATTTTCAATTTCATAAAATAACAAAGGAACAAAAAGGCAAAATTTCCGAACTTGATTTTCGGTAACATGACGTGTAGCATAAATATACATGCGTAGCGTTGGACCATCAGTGATACAATACTACGCGTAACCATTGATTGTACATATATGTATCACTAAATGACAGCTTAATACACACGCTATATTGTAATGAATGGTTATACATTGCTACAGAACACGACAAGGAGCATGCCATTGAAAGTGCAATACCATTGGTTGGCGGTCGTGTTCAATACACGCCATGAATTGTTTACAAGAAACAATAAAACTAAACCACACTGAAGCTGAATCGGCATGTAACCTGGATGTAATCGGCATGTAACCTGGATGTAATCGGCATGTAACCTGGATACTTCAAAGTAATATTAATGCTTCATTTTGCGCTTATTTAGAATTTGCTGCCGTGTAATACTGATATTTTAAGGAACTAATGTTTAGAAACTATAAATGATTCACTATGTATCCTACTCGAGAAACCCATTTCATTTGCATTAACTACATATGCAACTGTCGTACAAATCTAAGCACATGAACTAGTTTGCATTATAACAGAGAAAATGCCAATCTACATTTTGTAAATTTGTATCTTTTATAGATTACAAACGGATTTATTGCAATTGGCATAACTCCTTGCGTAGGATTGTACAAGCAGTCGGTTAACTGTATGAATAATTGTCCTTACGTATGAATATTTAATCCTAGACTAAATACGATCACTACTACGATATAAAATTGTATAATGATACAACGTTGCTTTGTACGAAGTTTATTGGGCCACGCAACATCACAGTCATGTACGATCGGCTATATGCCAACGGTCCTTCTTGCATGGGACACCAGTGTGTCACCAGGCAACACAGCTGACTACGCGACACTTGCCCCGACTCACACGCCCCTTCTAGCTTTTCAAATCACTGTGTCTTCTCTCTCATGGCGAGATATCGCGACGGATTAGCATAAGTTGGAATAACTTGTTTCGCAATCGAGCTCAAATAAATTTACTATAATGAAATGAATGTGCCAGCTCGGATAAAATGTATAGAAGAAACTTAAAACACCGTGAGACATTAAACGAATTGGAATAATGGGAATTATGTAGGCGTATATACATGTTCAAATTGAAATTAATAGTTAGAGACAAGAACGCAAGAAGTATTGATTTAGTTTGACTAAAAGTAAATGATAATTTAATAGTCATGCAATATAACCATAAGACATGTGAACTAGCAAAGGAAATGCATTCCGTGTCTGTCAATTTAACTACTGGCAGTTTAGACGTGATGATTTAAATATGTTAAGAACGAACTTTAGGGGAATTTTAATATAAAGGCATTAAAAGCACGGATGCATGATACCGAGTTCACGTGATGTATTATGCAACCTAATTATACGGAACGATTGTTTCTTAGAACTCTGCTTTACATGTACCCAGAATGCACTGCGCTAGCAGTGTGGACCACAGAACAAATACGATCAGCGGGGCGACACATTCAATAGGCAATTGTAGTTTTTATTCAATCCAATTGTCTATTGTGTGTGTACAAGTTTTGGTTAATATTACACATATACCAGCTTGGGTACAGTAAATGTAGCTTAACCCCCTCCCCGCATAGGGATGTAGTAACCTAACCCCTCCCCACATAGGCATGTAGTAACCTAACCCCTCCCCGCATAGGGATATAGTAATCTAACCCCTCCCCGCATAGGGATGTAGTAACCTAACCCCTCCCCACATAGGCATGTAGTAACCTAACCCCTCCCCGCATAGGGATATAGTAACCTAACCCCTCCCCACATAGGGATGTAGTAACCTAACCCCTCCCCACATAGGAATGTAGAAACCTAACCCCTCCCCACATTGGGATGTAGTAACCTAACCCCTCCCCACATAGGCATGTAGTATATACCCCTCCGCACATAGGGATGTAGTAACCTAACCCCTCCCCACATAGGGATGTAGTAACCTAACCTATCCCCACATAGGGAGGTAGTAACCTAACCCCTCCCCACATAGGGATGTAGTAACCTAACCCCTCCGCACATAGGGATGTAGTAACCTAACCCCTCCCCGCATAGGCATGTAGTAACCTAACCTCTCCCCGCATAGGCATGTAGTAACCTAACCCCTTCCCGCCTAGGGATGAAGTAACATAACCCCTCCTCGCATAGGGATGTAGTAACCCAACCCTTCCCACCATAGGGATGTAGTAACATAACACCTCCCCGCATAGGCATGTAGTAACCTAACCTACCCCCCATAAGCATGTAGTAACCTAACCCATCCTCGCTTAGGCATGTAGTAACCTAACCCCTCCACACATAGGGATGTAGTAACCTAACCCCTCCCCACATAGGGATGTAGTAACCTAACCCATCCCCACGTAGGGATGTAGTAACCTAACCCATCCCCACATAGGCATGTAGTAACCAAACCCCTCCCAACATAGGCATGTAGTAACCTAACCCATCCCCGCATAGGGATGTAGTAACATAACCCCTCCCCGAATAGGGATGTAGTAACATAACCTCTCCCCGCATAGGCATGTAGTAACCAAACCCCTCCCCGCATAGGGATGTAGTAACCTAACCCCTCCCCGCATAGGCATGTAGTAACCTAACCCATCCCCGCATAGGGATGTAGTAACATAACACCTCCCCGCATAGGGATGTAGTAAACATAACCTCTCACCGATAGGCATGTAGTAACCAAACCCCTCACCAAACACACCAAATAGGGATGTAGTAACCTAACACCTCTCCGCATAGGCATGTAGTAACCTAACCCCTCCCCGCATAGGCATGTAGTAACCTAACCCCTCTCCGCATAGGCATGTAGTAACCTAACCCATCCCCGCATAGGCATGTAGTAACCTAACCCCTCTCCGCATAGGCATGTAGTAACCTAACCTATCCCCACATAGGGATGTAGTAACCTAACC
>JABXNX010000117.1:55000-63446 GCA_014843695.1 Archivesica marissinica | reverse complement strand
GTGAGTACATGTTATAACCACTCTAGAAATAAACACTGGCAGTACATGTTGTAACCACTCTAGAAATAAACACTGGCAGTATATGTTATAACAACTCTAGAAATAAACACTGGCAGTACATGTTGTAACCACTTTAGAGATAAACACTGACGGTATATGTTATAACCAGTCTATAAATAAAAACTGGCTGTACATGTTATAACCAGTCTAGTAATAAACATTGATAGTACATATTATAACCACTCTAGAAATAAACACTGACAGTACATGTTATAACCATTCTAGAAAGAAACACTGACAGTACATGTTATAACCAGTCTATAAATAAACACTGGCAGTACATGTTATAACCAGTCTAGAAATACACACTGGCAGTGCATGTTATAACCAGTCTATAAATAAACAGTGGCAGTACATGTTATAACCAGTCTATAAATAAACACCGGCAGTACATGCTATAACCACTCTAGAAATAAACAGGGACGGTGCATGTTATAACCGTCTATAAATAAACACTGGCAGTACATGTTATAACCAGTCTATAAATAAACACTTGCAGTACATGCTATAACCACTCTAGAAATAAACAGGGACGGTGCATGTTATAACCAGTCTATAAATAAACACTGGCAGTACATGTTGTAACCAGTCTAGAAATAAACACTGGCAGTGCATGTTATAACCAGTATATAAATAAACACTGGCAGTACATGTTATAACCACTCTAGAAATAAACACTGGCAGTACATGTTGTAACCACTCTAGAAATAAACACTGGCAGTACATGTTGTAACCACTTTAGAGATAAACACTGACAGTACATGTTATAACCAGTCTATCAATAAAAACAGGCAGTAAATGTTATAACCAGTCTAGAAATAAACACTGTCAGTACGTGCTATAATCACTCTAGAAATAAACAGGGATGGTGCATGTTATAACCAGTCTAGAAATAAACACTGTCAGTACGTGCTATAACCACTCTAGAAGTAAACACTGACAGTACATGTTATAACCACGATAGAAGTAAACACTGACAGTACATGTTGTAACCACTCTATAAATAAGCACTGACAGTACATGTTGTAACCACTCTAGAAATAAACACTGGCAGTAAATGTTATAACCAGTCTAGAAATAAACACTGGCAGTGCATGTTATATCCAGTCTATAAATAAACACTGGCAGTACATGCTATAACCACTCTAGAAATAAACACTGGCAGTACATGTTGTAACCACTCTAGAAATAAACACCGGCAGTACATGTTGTAACCACTTTAGAGATAAACACTGACAGTACATGTTATAACCAGTCTATCAATAAAAACTGGCAGTAAATGTTATAACCAGTCTAGAAATAAACACTGTCAGTACGTGCTATAACCACTCTAGAAATAAACACTGACAGTACATGTTGTAACCACTCTAGAGGTAAACACTGACAGTACATGTTATAACCACTCTAGAAGTAAACACTGACAGTACATGTTGTAACCACTCTATAAATAAACACTGGCAGTACATGTTATGACCAGTCTAGAAATAAACTCTGACAGTACATGTTATAACCACTCTAGAAATAAACACGGGCAGTACATGTTATAACCAGTCTAGAATTAAGCACGTGCAGTACCTGTTATAGCCACTCTATAAATAAACACTGGCAGTACATGTTATAACCAGTCTAGAAATAAACACTGACAGTACATGTTGTAACCACTCTAGAAATAAACACTGGCAGTACATGTTATAACAACTCTAGAAATAAACACTGGCAGTACATGTTATAACCAGTCTAGAAATAAACACTGGCAGTGCATGTTATAACCAGTCTAGAAATAAACAGGGACAGTGCATGTTATAACCAGTATATAAATAAACACTGGCAGTACATGTTATAACCAGTCTAGAAATAAACACGGGCAGTGCATGTTATAACCATTCTATAAATAAACACTGGCAGTACATGTTATAACCAGTCTAGAAATAAACACTGACAGTACATGTTGTAACCACTCTAGAAATAAAAACTGGCAGTGCATGTTATAACCAGTCTATAAATAAATACGACAGTACATATTATAACCACTCTAGAAATAAACACTGACAGTACATGTTGTAACCACTCTAGAAGTAAACACTGACAGTACATGTTATAACCACTCTAGAAGTAAACACTGACGTACATGTTACAACCAGTCTAGAAATAAACACTGACAGTACATGTTGTAACCACTCTATAAATAAACACGGGCAGTACATGTTATAACCAGTCTAGAAATAAACAGACAGTACATGTTAAACCACTCTAGAAATAAACACGTGCAGTACATGTTATAACCAGTCTAGAAATAAACACTGCAGTACATGTTATAACCAGTCTAGAATTAAGCACGTGCAGTACCTGTTATAGCCACTTTAGAAATAAACACGGGCAGTACATGTTGTAACCAGTCTAGAAATAAACACTGGCAGTACATGTTTTAACCAGTCAATAAATAAACACTGGCAGTACATGCTATAACCACTCTAGAAATAAACAGGGACGGTGCATGTTATAACCAGTCTAGAAATAAACACTGACAGTACATGTTATAACCAGTCTAGATATAAACACTGGCAGTACATGTTATAACCACTCTAGAAATAAACACGGGCAGTACATGTTATAACCAGTCTAGAATTAAGCACGTGCAGTACCTGTTATAGCCACTCTATAAATAAACAATGGCAGTACATGTTATAACCAGTCTAGAAATAAACACTGACAGTACATGTTGTAACCACTCTAGAAATAAACACTGGCAGTAAATGTTATAACCAGTCTAGAAATAAACACTGGCAGTACATGTTGTAACCACTCTAGAAATAAACACTGGCAGTACATGTTATAACAACTCTAGAAATAAACACTGGCAGTACATGTTGTAACCACTTTAGAGATAAACAGGGACGGTGCATGTTATAACCAGTCTATAAATAAACACTGGCAGTACATGTTATAACCAGTCTATAAATAAACACTGGCAGTACATGCTATAATCCTTCTAGAATTAAACAGGGACGGTGCATGTTATAACCAGTCTATAAATAAACACTGGCAGTACATGTTATAACCAGTCTAGAATTAAGCACGTGCAGTACCTGTTATAGCCACTCTATAAATAAACACTGTCAGTACGTGCTATTACCACTCTAGAAATAAACAGGGACGGTGCATGTTATAACCAGTCTATAAATAAACACTGGCAGTACATGTTATAACCAGTCTAGAAATAAACACGGGCAGTGCATGTTATAACCAGTATATAAATAAACACTGGCAGTACATGTTATAACCACTCTAGAAATAAACACTGGCAGTACATGTTGTAACCACTCTAGAAATAAACACTGGCAGTACATGTTGTAACCACTTTAGAGATAAACACTGACAGTACATGTTATAACCAGTCTATAAATAAAAACTGGCAGTACATGTTATAACCAGTCTAGAAATAAACACTGTCAGTACGTGCTATACTTAGAAATAACGGGAGTGCATGTTATAACCAGTCTAGAAATAAACACTGTCAGTACGTGCTATAACCACTCTAGAAATAAACACTGACAGTACATGTTATAACCACTCTAGAAGTAAACACTGACAGTACATGTTATAACCACTCTAGAAATAAACACTGACAGTACATGTTGTAACCACTCTAGAAATAAACACTGGCAGTACATGTTATAACCAGTCTAGAAATAAACACTGGCAGTACATGTTATAACCAGTCTATAAATAAACACTGGCAGTACATGTTATAACCACTCTAGAAATAAACACTGACAGTACATGTTATAACCACTCTAGAAATAAACACTGGCAGTACATGTTGTAACCACTCTAGAAATAAACACTGGCAGTACATGTTATAACCACTCTAGAAATAAACACTGGCAGTACATGTTATAACCACTCTAGAAATAAACACTGGCAGTACATGTTATAACCAGTCTAGAAATAAACACTGACAGTACATGTTATAACCAGTCTAGAAATAAACACGGGCAGTACATGTTATAACCAGTCTAGAAATAAACACTGGCAGTACATGTTATAACCAGTCTAGAAATAAACACTGGCAGTACATGTTATAACCAGTCTAGAAATAAACACTGACAGTACATGTTATAACCACTCTAGAAATAAACACTGGCAGTCATGTTATAACATCTAGAAATAAACACTGGCAGTACATGTTATAACCAGTCTAGAAATAAACACTGGCAGTGCATGTTATAACCAGTCTATAAATAAACACTGGCAGTACATGTTATAACCAGTCTATAAATAAACACTGGCAGTACATGTTATAACCACTCTAGAAATAAACAGGGACAGTGCATGTTATAACCATTCTATAAATAAACACTGGCAGTACATGTTATAACCAGTCTAGAAATAAACACTGGCAGTACATGTTATAACCAGTCTAGAAATAAACACTGGCAGTGCATGTTATAACCAGTCTATAAATAAATACTGACAGTACATATTATAACCACTCTAGAAATAAACACTGACAGTACATGTTGTAACCACTCTAGAAGTAAACACTGACAGTACATGTTATAACCACTCTAGAAGTAAACACTGACAGTACATGTTATAACCAGTCTAGAAATAAACACTGACAGTACATGTTGTAACCACTCTATAAATAAACACGGGCAGTACATGTTATAACCAGTCTAGAAATAAACACTGACAGTACATGTTATAACCACTCTAGAAATAAACACGTGCAGTACATGTTATAACCAGTCTAGAAATAAACACTGACAGTACATGTTATAACCAGTCTAGAATTAAGCACGTGCAGTACCTGTTATAGCCACTTTAGAAATAAACACGGGCAGTACATGTTGTAACCAGTCTAGAAATAAACACTGGCAGTACATGTTTTAACCAGTCAATAAATAAACACTGGCAGTACATGCTATAACCACTCTAGAAATAAACAGGGACGGTGCATGTTATAACCAGTCTAGAAATAAACACTGACAGTACATGTTATAACCAGTCTAGATATAAACACTGGCAGTACATGTTATAACCACTCTAGAAATAAACACGGGCAGTACATGTTATAACCATCTAGAATTAAGCACGTGCAGTACCTGTTATAGCCACTCTATAAATAAACAATGGCAGTACATGTTATAACCAGTCTAGAAATAAACACTGACAGTACATGTTGTAACCACTCTAGAAATAAACACTGGCAGTAAATGTTATAACCAGTCTAGAAATAAACACTGGCAGTACATGTTGTAACCACTCTAGAAATAAACACTGGCAGTACATGTTATAACAACTCTAGAAATAAACACTGGCAGTACATGTTGTAACCACTTTAGAGATAAACAGGGACGGTGCATGTTATAACCAGTCTATAAATAAACACTGGCAGTACATGTTATAACCAGTCTATAAATAAACACTGGCAGTACATGCTATAATCCTTCTAGAATTAAACAGGGACGGTGCATGTTATAACCAGTCTATAAATAAACACTGGCAGTACATGTTATAACCAGTCTAGAATTAAGCACGTGCAGTACCTGTTATCCACTCTATAAATAAACACTGTCAGTACGTGCTATTACCACTCTAGAAATAAACAGGGACGGTGCATGTTATAACCAGTCTATAAATAAACACTGGCAGTACATGTTATAACCAGTCTAGAAATAAACACGGGCAGTGCATGTTATAACCAGTATATAAATAAACACTGGCAGTACATGTTATAACCACTCTAGAAATAAACACTGGCAGTACATGTTGTAACCACTCTAGAAATAAACACTGGCAGTACATGTTGTAACCACTTTAGAGATAAACACTGACAGTACATGTTATAACCAGTCTATAAATAAAAACTGGCAGTACATGTTATAACCAGTCTAGAAATAAACACTGTCAGTACGTGCTATAACCACTCTAGAAATAAACAGGGATGGTGCATGTTATAACCAGTCTAGAAATAAACACTGTCAGTACGTGCTATAACCACTCTAGAAATAAACACTGACAGTACATGTTGTAACCACTCTAGAAGTAAACACTGACAGTACATGTTATAACCACTCTAGAAGTAAACACTGACAGTACATGTTGTAACCACTCTATAAATAAGCACTGACAGTACATGTTGTAACCACTCTAGAAATAAACACTGGCAGTAAATGTTATAACCAGTCTAGAAATAAACACTGGCAGTGCATGTTATATCCAGTCTATAAATAAACACTGGCAGTACATGCTATAACCACTCTAGAAATAAACACTGGCAGTACATGTTGTAACCACTCTAGAAATAAACACTGGCAGTACATGTTATAACAACTCTAGAAATAAACACTGGCAGTACATGTTGTAACCACTTTAGAGATAAACACTGACAGTACATGTTATAACCAGTCTAGAAATAAACACTGGCAGTGCATGTTATAACCAGTCTATAAATAAACACTGGCAATACATGTTATAACCAGTCTATAAATAAACACTGGCAATACATGTTATAACCAGTCTATAAATAAACACTGGCAGTACATGTTATAACCAGTCTAGAAATATACACGGGCAGTGCATGTTATAACCAGTATATAAATAAACACTGGCAGTACATGCTATGACCATTCTAGAAATAAACACTGGCAGTACATGTTATAACCACTCTAGAAATAAACACTGGCAGTACATGTTGTAACCACTCTAGAAATAAACACTGGCAGTATATGTTATAACAACTCTAGAAATAAACACTGGCAGTACATGTTGTAACCACTTTAGAGATAAACACTGACAGTATATGTTATAACCAGTCTATAAATAAAAACTGGCAATACATGTTATAACCAGTCTAGAAATAAACACTGATAGTACATATTATAACCACTCTAGAAATAAACACTGACAGTACATGTTATAACCATTCTAGAAAGAAACACTGACAGTACATGTTATAACCAGTCTATAAATAAACACTGGCAGTACATGTTATAACCAGTCTAGAAATACACACTGGCAGTGCATGTTATAACCAGTCTATAAATAAACACCGGCAGTACATGCTATAACCACTCTAGAAATAAACAGGGACGGTGCATGTTATAACCAGTCTATAAATAAACACTGGCAGTACATGTTATAACCAGTCTATAAATAAACACTGGCAGTACATGCTATAACCACTCTAGAAATAAACAGGGACGGTGCATGTTATAACCAGTCTATAAATAAACACTGGCAGTACATGTTGTAACCAGTCTAGAAATAAACACTGGCAGTGCATGTTATAACCAGTCTAGAAATAAACACTGGCAGTGCATGTTATAACCACTCTAGAAGTAAATACTGACAGTACATATTATAACCACTCTAGAAATAAACACTGACAGTACATGTTGTAACCACTCTAGAAGTAAACACTGACAGTACATGTTATAACCACTCTAGAAGTAAACACTGACAGTACATGTTATAACCAGTCTAGAAATAAACACTGACAGTACATGTTGTAACCACTCTATAAATAAACACGGGCAGTACATGTTATAACCAGTCTAGAAATAAACACTGACAGTACATGTTATAACCACTCTAGAAATAAACACGTGCAGTACATGTTATAACCAGTCTAGAATTAAGCACGTGCAGTACCTGTTATAGCCACTTTAGAAATAAACACGGGCAGTACATGTTGTAACCAGTCTAGAAATAAACACTGGCAGTACATGTTATAACCAGTCTAGAATTAAGCACGTGCAGTACCTGTTATAGCCACTCTATAAATAAACACTGTCAGTACGTGCTATAACCACTCTAGCAATAAACAGGGACGGTGCATGTTATAACCAGTCTATAAATAAACACTGGCAGTACATGTTATAACCAGTCTAGAAATAAACCCGGGCAGTGCATGTTATAACCATTCTATAAATAAACACTGGCAGTACATGTTATAACCAGTCTATAAATAAACACTGACAGTACATGTTATAACCTGTCTAGAAATAAACACTGACAGTACATGTTGTAACCACTCTAGAAATAAACACTGACAGTACATGTTATAACCAGTCTAGAAATAAACACTGGCAGTACATGTTGTAACCACTCTAGAAATAAACACTGGCAGTATATGTTATAACAACTCTAGAAATAAACACTGGCAGTACATGTTATAACCAGTCTAGAAATAAACACTGGCAGTGCATGTTATAACCAGTCTATAAATAAACACTGGCAGTACATGTTATAACCAATCTATAAATAAACACTGGCAGTACATGCTATAACCACTCTAGAAATAAACAGGGACGGTGCATGTTATAACTAGTCTATAAATAAACACTGGCAGTACATGTTATAACCAGTCTAGAAATAA
>JABXNX010000117.1:0-52500 GCA_014843695.1 Archivesica marissinica | reverse complement strand
ACCGCGCTATGACGTCTATGTTAGAACCCATGACATTAGATTAGCAATACGCCTCTTACTGATTTTTAATCAAGAATAAATGCCATGGCCTAATTGAATTGTGATCGTATTGCTTTGTCTGCTGTGGTCGGAAAGTGGAATTGATTAAATTGTCAAAGACCGGACGGAATTGTAGTAAAGCAGTTAGATCGTGTTTTTGTTTAACTGTGAGTGACACTGTGCTCTTTGAATTTGATTGTGTCTTGTTATCTTTAGTACTGTAATAACTCGATTCAGGCTAGAAGATCATGATTCAAAGTTGGTATAATTATAATTGTTTCTAAGTCACATTGTATTATGGTTGGCGTACTAATAACATTGTTCCAATGCTACTAATGACATCGTTCCAATGCTACCAATGATATTGCTCCAATGCTACTAACGACATTGTTCCAATGCTACCAATGATATTGCTCCAATGCTACTAATGACATTGCTCCAATGCTACTAACGACATTGTTCCAATGCTACCAATGATATTGCTCCAATGCTACTAATGATATTGCTCCAATGCTACTAACGACAGTGTTCCAATGCTACCAATGATATTGCTCCAATGCTACTAATGATATTGCTCCAATGCTACTAATGACATTGCTCCAATGCTACTAATGACATTGCTCCAATGCTACCAATGATATTGCTCCAATGCTACTAATGATATTGCTCCAATGCTACTAATGACATTGCTCCAATACTACCAATGATATTGCTCCAATGCTACTAATGACATTGCTCCAATGCTACTAATGACATTGCTCCAATGCTACTAATGACATTGCTCCAATGCTACCAATGATATTGCTCCAATGCTACTAATGACATTGCTCCAATGCTACTAATGACATTGCTCCAATGCTACTAATGACATTGCTCCAATGCTACTAATGACATTGCTCCAATGCTACTAATGACATTGCTCCAATGCTACTAATGACATTGCTCCAATGCTACTAATGACATTGCTCCATATTTAGGTGTGGCACATGACTCAGTGAACAATATCCGGTTGTATTCGTCCTCAACTCCATTTGACTCACAGATCTCGGGGTGTCATTTATGTTATGTTTGTAATTTATATATATGGTTTAACGTAACATCCTAAGGTGTCGTATGTAAACAAATGGGTCAGCATCGCGCATGCGTCAACATCGGTTATGTTCATGTTTATGTCATTAATCCGGTTATTATATGTGTTCTAGTTTAAGTAATTGTATGGAAACATTCGGCAATGTACGTCAACGACGGAAATAGCCGATGTTACCCTTGGAATTTCGAGCACATTATCCGTGAACACATATCACATATTACAGTTAGAGTTATTTTGTATATGTCCAATCATTGTGTCTGTGTTATGTGTATGCATGGATTATAGTATGAAAGAATTTCATTCATTGCTTGTTGAATAATAATCGTCTCACTGATTATATTACGAATACCTTTCTTGGCAGTCGGGACAGGATTCCCTTAATAGTTAGACGTTATTGTATAATAAATTGAAATTTTAATAACTCTGAATATATATAGAAAAACAAGGGACGCTGTGGTAAGTCATTGTAAATGTATTAGGTGTATTATTGTATGTATTACTTATATTTCCCACAACGCGTCGATTGTGTTATTGAGTACTGTGATATGTTGTATTGTTTTTATATTGTTTTTATATTATCCTATGACGTATATTTATATGTTTTAGACAAAATGTAATAGGGAAATAGTGTATATGAACCTACTCCACGATTGTTCTGCAACGGATAACTGTGACACAACATTTACAAAATATGATTTTTATTTTAAAGTCAGCATGTCTCTAGCCCGTTCTAGATTTGCCATATTTAAACACGCGTCGCGAATGTAAAATAGTGCTCCAAATACGATGATATGAAGCAAATGGTATGAGTTATATATATAAAATAATGCTATCCTTAATATAGTTTTACGAACGAGGGACGACAACCTACGTCAACAGGGCCGGAGCAAGGTTTGAACAAGTTGGGTACGGCTCGCAGTATCGGGCACAGGCTTGCTGTATCGGGCACAGGCTTGCAGTATCGGGCACAGGCTCGCAGTATCGGGTACAGGCTCGCAGTATCGGGCACATGCTCGCAGTATCGGGTACAGGCTTGCAGTATCGGGCACAGGCTTGCAGTATCGGGTACAGGCTCGCAGTATCGGGTACAGGCTCGGAGTATCGGGCACATGCTCGCAGTATCGGGCACAGGCTTGCAGTATCGGGTACATGCTTGCAGTATCGGGCACAGGCTTGCAGTATCGGGCACAGGCTTGCAGTATCGGGCACAGGCTCGCAGTATCGGGCACAGGCTTGCAGTATCGGGTACATGCTTGCAGTATCGGGCACAGGCTTGCAGTATCGGGCACAGGCTTGCAGTATCGGGCACAGGCTTGCAGTATCGGGCACAGGCTCGCAGTATCGGGTACAGGCTTGCAGTATCGGGTACAGGCTTGCAGTATCGGGCACAGGCTTGCAGTATCGGGCACAGACTTGCAGTATCGGGTACAGGCTCGCAGTATCGGGCACAGGCTTGCAGTATCGGGTATAGGCTCGCAGTATCTGGTATAGGCTCGCAGTATCGGGTACAGGCTCGCAGTATCGGGTACATGCTTGCAGTATCGGGCACAGGCTTGCAGTATCGGGCACAGGCTTGCAGTATCGGGCACAGGCTTGCAGTATCGGGCACATGTTCGCAGTATCGGGTACATGCTTGCAGTATCGGGTACAGGCTTGCAGTATCGGGCACAGGCTTGCAGTATCGGGTACAGGCTTGCAGTATCGGGCACAGGCTCGCAGTATCGGGCACAGGCTCGCAGTATCGGGTACAGGCTTGCAGTATGTGTATTACGGACGTTCACGCTAACAGAAGTCGTTGTGCGCATGTGTATTACGGACGTTCACGCTAACAGAAGTCGTTGTGCGCATGTGTATTACGGACGTTCACGCTAACAGAAGTCGTTGTGCGCATGTGTATTACGGACGTTCACGCTAACAGAAGTCGTTGTGCGCATGTGTATTACGGACGTTCACGCTAACAGAAGTCGTTGTGCGCATGTGTATTACGGACGTTCACGCTAACAGAAGTCGTTGTGCGCATGTGTATTACGGACGTTCACGCTAACAGAAGTCGTTGTGCGCATGTGTATTACGGACGTTCACGCTAACAGAAGTCGTTGTGCGCATGTGTATTGTAGAGAAACGAGGATCCCAACAGGGGCAGTTAAGATGAATTAAATTTGATAACAACTATTATATTAGCCAATATCAAGTATATGCTTATTAGTGCAAGATGCGATTTCATTTCATCTCGTGATCACCGAAATATGTACAACGCCACTCGTGGAAATACATATACATTTCGGTGACCACTCGATGAAATAAAATCCTATCTTACACTAATAAACACACATATCCTCTGTTTCTTTTTCTTGTCCGAAAAGGGTGGGTGCGGACGCATGTGTCATGTGAAAATAAATGTATGTTTATAAAGCCGTTTGAACATTGTGTTGTTATATAGTATAGCATAGCCAGGCGTGTGAACACCACTGTGTACATGCATGTTGGTGTCTATAATCGTTATATTGATGAGCTATGACTTTAAGCATTTCATCCTCCACTGTATATGTGTCGTTCACATCTTTGAGCGCATCTGTGAACAACGTCTTATAACATTTTCATGCTTACATCCAAAGGTATTCCAACATCCATACCAACATGGGTTTCAACGTGGTCACAGTTGCATAACGGCTTCCTATTGTCTACAGGAGACCATGCTCACAATTTAGCGGTGGGAAGTGATAACCATGTAGTATTCATTGATACGAAAGCTGCATACGATACAGTCAGACATGATTGCTTGTTCACAACACTTTATGAAATGGGCATTAACGGTATTCTTTGGAGAATTGTATTGCTTTGCTACAAGGATATACAAAGCTCAGTCGTAATAAACGGCTGTCAGAATGGTTTCCCATACGCCAAGGTGTAAGACAATGTGGTGTCAGCTCCGTTTTTCTTTCGTTTCAAAATAATCACATTCAAATAAATAATGAAATTCGTAACATATTTTATTTAAACAATTGTTACAAAATCTAAGGTTACGTGGTACTCTGTTCCAGTTTCCTGTTTAAATTGGGAGTCTATGGTTTCTAGTTCTAAACTTAGTGAAGTATGTTATAAGAGAAGAATGTGTTGATTTCAAATAATTTTCAAAACCAAACTTTTTTAAAACATTCTGTAGCATGTACTATTACTTGCATTTTCTGTAAGGGAGACCATTTGGTTTTCCCATAGGTTAATATGTCCACAATATATTAGTACGGATCAGATATTGTAAAGCCAAGGACATTTGTTCTTTAGTGTTTCACTATTAAGCCAGTGGACATTTTGTTAATACATCAATAAATAATATTTTTAAGTATAACAGTTTTTCAGTCGTTTCATTTTCAATTTTGTAATGCAATCGCAACCAGAAAGAAATAGTTTTCTCCTGTATATAAACTGATAATGGCATGCATCCACTTTATAATTTGGGATTGACATTTTCATTTTCATTATTTATTTCAAAAATTTCAACTGAACTCTCTCAACAACATCAACATTGACAACGCCCCATATACCGGCCCCATACAACATAATCGGTTTGATTGTTTTACTACAACGGTCAATTAGGTTGTATATAGGTAAATTTAATCTATTTGAGTTTCTAAGTAAACTATACATGTACATGGCCCATATAGCTTGTGATGCTAGATGTGTTTTACATTTCCTAAACGTTCCATATCTGCTATAGTATATACCGAGATATTTGTATTCACATAGCCCTTGTAGCTTGTGATGCTAGATGTGTTTTACATTTCCTAAACGTTCCATATCTGCTATAGTATATACCGAGATATTTGGATTCAGTGACAGTTTCAAGTGGTTCACTTTTAAACATATAAGCACGTTGTCTACCTTTAGAACATACAAGTACATTTGATAGTTTGGAATTTACTTTAAGTTTCCAGTTATCACAGTTCTGTTCGTAAGCATTAAGTGCATTTTGCTCAGTTTCTGACATAAGAACTGTATCGTCTGTATAAATAGTAAAACTAATTTCAACACGTTTTGTGTACCATCTACTTGCTCGTCACTTGGTATGTTTTCCCCTTGAATGTTGTTACTATTTTCTAGACACTTTTGCAAGTCATTGAGGAATACTGAAACAGGTAAAGGCGAAAGATTCTCTCCCTGTCTTACGCCAATATTGCTTGTGAAGAAATTTGACAAGTTCTGAATTACTGCATACAAATGCTTTTATATTACTGTATATATTTTTAATACGTTTAAAACATTTTCCATTTATTCTTGTATTAAATAGTTTTTCCCAAAGATGTGTTGTAAAATGAACATATTATCAGACATCCTTTTCGAAATCCAGCTTGTCTGTTATGAAGGACATTGTTGGATTCGACAACATTCTATTATTCTGTTATTAATAATGCATGTGAATAATTTTCAGAGCCAACTTAGAAATGTAATGGGTCTGTAATGTTTTGGGTTTGTAACATCACCTTTATTCTTGTATATATGATTTATTATACCAATAGTCCAATGTTCGGGGATAACACCGCTGTCCAATACAATATTAAATAACTTAATGTATATTATATTTCATAACATGGTAAGATGTTTTAATTTGTTAATTTACAATTTTGTCGAATCCACACGACTTGTCATTTTTCAACAATCTAATTGCTTTTTCTATTTCACCATCAGTAATTTTCATATTAATATGCTCATTTATATAATCATTTTCAATATCCCTATTTACACCATCTCTATTAGTAGTGTCTACATTACTATTACCGTTTTTAAATAACTGACTGACCTTATCACTTTTTCCTTACAAACTGATCCAGTACGTTCTGTGGGTCTTTATGTTTGATATTACGCAATTTTGTGATATTCTTACATTTTGATTTATTAAAGAATAATCGCATTGTGTTTTTGTAATCGTTGTTACAATTGCTAAATGTTGCTCATTTGTATCGGTTTTGCGTAACTTATATAACTATTTGGCTGTATGGAAATTTGTTCGAGCTTTCTTACATGCGATTGACAACTTTCTCACATATACTCATTGTTATCGATTATCCCTGATGGGGAGCGAATCTGCGGCCCTTGTGATAGATGTGAGTTCTAAAAACGTTGTGCTAGATCACTCGACAACGGATACCTACAGTGGATACAACTTCACAATTAACTGAGTGAATGAAGTGTTCCCCTTACACGTGGTCTCATATCTTTTGATCTATTGGCTTGTAATCATATGATGACAGGCGCATTGCGCTGAGATGGATGTCTGTCTAATGTCTTACATCAAAAATTGATCTGAAAATGCGAACTGGTAAGGCAGACAAGTACAAGATTTACGACTTGATAATATCATCATTGTATCAATCACATCATTGTATCAATCACATCATTGTATCAATCACATCATTGTATCAATCACATCATTGTATCAATCACATCATTGTATCAATCACATCATTGTATCAATCACATCATTGTATCAATCACATCATTGTATCAATCACATCATTGTATCAATCACAATCTGTGTATCTGATGTGGAGATGGTATATATCCTGAAACAATCATAGCCTTGTTGATATTGGAATTTTAACTAAGTACATTTCGGACACATTTTAGTTAATGTTGAATAGGTAAATGACGTTATTGACTGTATTCATCTACTACAAGACCTATTCTGAGATCCATGACTACCTTAAATGTTACCATCTTTAGGCCGAAGAACAGATACAACGTATAACGTATAACGGCACGTGTCAATTTGCAAACGTAACATGGAGTATTATAAATAATACAATACCAAAACTGTACTGCTGTGCTACTGTACTACTGTACTACTGTACTACTGTACTACTGTACTGCTGTGCTACTGTACTACTGTACTACTGTACTACTGTACTACTGTACTACTGTACTACTGTACTACTGTACTGCTGTACTGCTGTGCTACTGTACTGCTGTACTGCTGTGCTACTGTACTACTGTACTACTGTACTACTGTACTACTGTACTGCTGTACTACTGTACTGCTGTACTGCTGTACACCTGTGCTACTGTACTACTGTACTACTGTACTGCTGTACTGCTCTACACCTGTACTACTGTACTGCTGTACACCTGTAATACTGTACTGCTGTACACCTGTGCTACTGTAATACTGAACTGCTGTAATACTGTAATACTGTACTACTGTACTACTGTACTACTGTACTGCTGTAATACTGTACTGCTGTACTGCTGTACACCTGTGCTACTGTGATACTGTACTGCTGTAATATTGTAATACTGTACTACTGTACTACTGTACTACTGTACTGCTGTAATACTGTACTGCTGTACTGCTGTACACCTGTGCTACTGTAATACTGTACTGCTGTAATACTGTAATACTGTACTACTGTACTGCTGTAATACTGTACTGCTGTACTGCTGTAATACTGTACTGCTGTACTGCTGTACACCTGTGCTACTGTAATACTGTACTGCTGTACACCTGTGCTACTGTAATACTGTACTGCTGTACACCTGTGCTACTGTAATACTGAACTGCTGTAATACTGTAATACTGTACTACTGTACTACTGTACTACTGTACTGCTGTAATACTGTACTGCTGTACTGCTGTACACCTGTGCTACTGTGATACTGTACTGCTGTAATATTGTAATACTGTACTACTGTACTACTGTACTACTGTACTGCTGTAATACTGTACTGCTGTACTGCTGTACACCTGTGCTACTGTAATACTGTACTGCTGTAATACTGTAATACTGTACTACTGTACTGCTGTAATACTGTACTGCTGTACTGCTGTAATACTGTACTGCTGTACTGCTGTACACCTGTGCTACTGTAATACTGTACTGCTGTAATACTGTAATACTGTACTACTGTGCTGCTGTACTGCTGTACTACTGTACTGCTGTACTACTGTACTACTGTACTACTGTACTGCTGTACACCAGTGCTACTGTACTGCTGTACTGCTGTACTGCTGTACACTTGTGCTACTGTAATACTGTACTACTGTAATACTGTACTACTGTACTACTGTGCTGCTGTACTGCTGTACACCTGTGCTACTGTACTGCTGTACTGCTGTACTACTGTACTGCTGTACACCTGTGCTACTGTAATACTGTAATACTGTACTGCTGTACTGCTGTACACTTGTGCTACTGTAATACTGTACTACTGTAATACTGTACTACTGTACTACTGTGCTGCTGTACTGCTGTACACCTGTGCTACTGTACTGCTGTACTGCTGTACTACTGTACTGTGTACACCTGTGCTACTGTACTACTGTACTGCTGTACTGCTGTACACTGTGCTACTGTATACTGTACTGCTGTACACCTGTGCTACTGTAATACTGTACTACTGTACTGCTGTACACCTGTGCTACTGTAATACTGTACTGCTGTACTACTGTACACCTGTGCTACTGTACTACTGTACTGCTGTACTGCTGTACTGCTGTACTCTGTACCTGTGCTACTGTACTACTGTACTGCTGTACTACTGTACACCTGTGCTACTGTACTGCTGTACTGCTGTACTACTGTACTGCTGTACACCTGTGCTACTGTACTACTGTACTGCTGTACTGCTGTACACCTGTGCTACTGTACTACTGTAATGCTGTACTGCTGTACACCTGTGCTACTGTAATACTGTACTAATGTACTGCTGTACACCTGTGCTACTGTAATACTGTACTGCTGTACTACTGTACACCTGTGCTACTGTACTACTGTACTGCTGTACACCTGTGCTACTGTACTACTGTACTGCTGTACTACTGTACACCTGTGCTACTGTACTACTGTACTGCTGTACTACTGTACACCTGTGCTACTGTACTACTGTACTGCTGTACTACTGTACACCTGTGCTACTGTACTACTGTACTGCTGTACTTGTACACCTGTGCTACTGTAATACTGTAATACTGTACTGCTGTACTGCTGTACACCTGTGCTACTGTAATACTGTAATACTGTACTGCTGTACTACTGTACACCTGTGCTACTGTAATACTGTAATACTGTACTGCTGTACACCTGTGCTACTGTAATACTGTAATACTGTACTGCTGTACTACTGTACTACTGTACTGCTTTAATGCTGTACTGCTGTACACCTGTGCTACTGTAATACTGTAATACTGTACTGCTGTACTACTGTACACCTGTGCTACTGTACTACTGTACTACTGTAATACTGTAATACTGTACTACTGTACTACTGTACTACTGTACTACTGTACACCTGTGCTGCTGTACTGTTACTGTAATACTGTACTGCTGTACTGCTGTACTACTGTACTACTGTAATACTGTAATACTGTACTGCTGTACTACTGTACTACTATACTGCTTTAATGCTGTACTGATGTACACATGTGCTACTGTAATACTGTAATACTGTACTACTGTGCTACTGTAATACTATAATACTGTAATACTGTACTGCTGTACTACTGTACACCTGTGCTACTGTACTAATCTACTGCTGTACTGCTGTACACCTGTGCTACTGTACTACTGTACTGCTGTACTACTGTACACCTGTGCTACTGTACTACTGTACTGCTGTACTACTGTACACCTGTGCTAGTGTACTACTGTACTGCTGTACTACTGTACACCTGTGCTACTGTACTACTGTACTGCTGTACACCTGTGCTACTGTGCTACAGTACTGCTGTACTGCTGTACACCTGTGCTACTGTAATACTGTAATACTGTACTGCTGTACTACTGTACACCTGTGCTACTGTAATACTGTAATACTGTACTGCTGTATACCTGTGCTACTGTAATACTGTAATAGTGTACTGCTGTACTACTGTACTACTGTACTGGTTTAATGCTGTACTGCTGTACACCTGTGCTACTGTAATACTGCAATACTGAACTGCTGTACTACTGTACTACTGTACTGCTGTACTGCTGTACACCTGTGCTACTGTAATACTGTAATACTGTAATACTGTAATACTGTACTGCTGTACTACTGTACTACTGTACTGCTGTACTGCTGTACACCTGTGCTACTGTACTACTGAACTACTGTAATACTGTACTACTGTACTACTGTACTACTGTACTACTGTACACCTGTGCTGCTGTACTACTGTAATACTGTACTGCTGTACTGCTGTACATTTGTGCTACTGTAATACTGTACTACTGTAATACTGTACTGCTGTACTACTGTACACCTGTGCTACTGTACTACTCTACTGCTGTACTGCTTTACACCTGTGCTACTGTACTACTGTACTGCTGTACTACTGTACACCTGTGCTACTGTACTACTGTACTGCTGTACTACTGTACACCTGTGCCAGTGTACTACTGTACTGCTGTACTACTGTACACCTGTGCTACTGTACTACTGTACTGCTGTACACCTGTGCTACTGTGCTACAGTACTGCTGTACTGCTGTACACCTGTGCTACTGTAATACTGTAATACTGTACTGCTGTACTACTGTACACCTGTGCTACTGTAATACTGTAATACTGTACTGCTGTACACCTGTGCTACTGTAATACTGTAATAGTGTACTGCTGTACTACTGTACTACTGTACTGCTTTAATGCTGTACTGCTGTACACCTGTGCTACTGTAATACTGCAATACTGTACTGCTGTACTACTGTACTACTGTACTGCTGTACTGCTGTACACCTGTGCTACTGTAATACTGTAATACTGTAATACTGTAATACTGTACTGCTGTACTACTGTACTACTGTACTGCTGTACTGCTGTACACCTGTGCTACTGTACTACTGAACTACTGCAATACTGTACTACTGTACTACTGTACTACTGTACTACTGTACACCTGTGCTGCTGTACTACTGTAATACTGTACTGCTGTACTGCTGTACATTTGTGCTACTGTAATACTGTACTACTGTAATACTGTACTACTGTATTACTGTGCTGCTGTACTGCTGTACACCTGTGCTACTGTACTGCTGTACTGCTGTACTACTGTACTGCTGTACACCTGTGCTACTGTACTACTGTACTGCTGTACTGCTGTACACCTGTGCTACTGTACTACTGTACTGCTGTACACCTGTGCTACTGTAATACTGTACTACTGTACTGCTGTACACCTGTGCTACTGTAATACTGTACTGCTGTACTACTGTACACCTGTGCTACTGTACTACTGTACTGCTGTACTGCGGTACTGCTGTACACCTGTGCTACTGTACTACTGAACTGCTGTACTACTGTACACCTGTGCTACTGTACTGCTGTACTGCTGTACTACTGTACTGTTGTACACCTGTGCTACTGTACTACTGTACTGCTGTACTGCTGTACTACTGTACTGCTGTACTGCTGTACTGCTGTACTGCTGTAAACCTGTGCTACTGTAATACTGTAATACTGTACTGCTGTACACCTGTGCTACTGTAATACTGTAATACTGTACTGCTGTACTACTGTACACCTGTGCTACTGTACTACTGTACTGCTGTACACCTGTGCTACTGTACTACTGTACTTCTGTACTACTGTACACCTGTGCTACTGTACTACTGTACTGCTGTACTACTGTACACCTATGCTACTGTACTACTGTACTGCTGTACTGTTGTACACCTGTGCTACTGTAATACTGTAATACTGTACTGCTGTACTGCTGTACACCTGTGCTACTGTAATACTGTAATACTGTACTGCTGTACTACTGTACACCTGTGCTACTGTAATACTGTAATACTGTACTGCTGTACACCTGTGCTACTGTAATACTGTAATACTGTACTGCTGTACTACTGTACTACTGTACTGCTTTAATGCTGTACTGCTGTACACCTGTGCTACTGTAATACTGTAATACTGTAATACTGTACTGCTGTACACCTGTGTTACTGTACTACTGTACTACTGTAATACTGTAATACTGTACTACTGTACTACTGTACTACTGTACACCTGTGCTGCTGTACTACTGTAATACTGTACTGCTGTACTGCTGAACACCTGTGCTGCTGTAATACTGTACTGCTGTACTGCTGTACTACTGTACTACTGTAATACTGTAATACTGTACTGCTGTACTACTGTACTATTATACTGCTTTAATGATGTACTGCTGTACACCTGTGCTACTGTAATACTGTAATACTGTACTACTGTGCTACTGTGCTACTGTGCTACTGTAATACTGTAATACTGTACTGCTGTACTACTGTACACCTGTGCTACTGTACTACTGTACTGCTGTACTGCTGTACACCTGTGCTACTGTACTACTGTACTGCTGTACTACTGTACACCTGTGCTACTGTACTACTGTACTGCTGTACTACTGTACACCTGTGCTAGTGTACTACTGTACTGCTGTACTACTGTACACCTGTGCTACTGTGCTACTGTACTGCTGTACTGCTGTACACCTGTGCTACTGTAATACTGTAATACTGTACTGCTGTACTACTGTACACCTGTGCTACTGTAATACTGTAATACTGTACTGCTGTACTGCTGTACACCTGTGCTACTGTAATACTGTAATACTGTACTGCTGTACTACTGTACTACTGTACTGCTTTAATGCTTTACTACTGTAATGCTGTACTACGGTATTGATGTACTACTGTACTAATGTAATACTGTACTACTGTACTACTGTACACCTGTACTGCTGTACTGCTGTACTACTGTATTCCTGTACTACTGTACACCTGTACTGCTGTACTGATGTACTACTGTATTACTGTACTACTGTACTGTTGTACTACTGCACTGTTGTACTACTGTACTGTTGTACTACTGTACTGTTGTACTACTGTACTGTTGTACTACTGTACTGTTCTACTGTACTGTTGTTCTACTGCACTGTTGTACTACTGTACTACTGTACACCTGTACTGCTGTACTACTCTACACCTGTACTACTGTACTGTTGTACTACTGCACTGTTGTACTACTGTACTACTGTACACCTGTACTGCTGTACTACTCTACACCTGTACTACTGTACTGTTGTACTACTGCACTGTTGTACTACTGCACTGTTGTACTACTGCACTGTTGTACTACTGTACTGTTGTACTACTGCACTGTTGTACTACTGCACTGTTGTACTACTGCACTGTTGTACTACTGCACTGTTGTACTACTGCACTGTTGTACTACTGTACTGTTGTACTACTGCACTGTTGTACTACTGTACTGTTCTACTGTACTGATATACTACTGTACTGTTGTACTACTGCACTGTTGTACTACTGCACTGTTGTAATACTGTACTGTTGTACTACTGCACTGTTGTACTACTGCACTGTTGTACTACTGCACTGTTGTACTATTGTACTGTTGTACTACTGTACTGTTGTACTACTGCACTGTTGTACTACTGCACTGTTGTACTACTGCACTGTTGTACTACTGCACTGTTGTACAACTGTACTGTTGTACTATTGCACTGTTGTACTACTGCACTGTTGTACTGTACTGTTGTACTACTGCACTGTTGTACTACTGCACTGTTGTACTACTGTACTGTTGTACTACTGCACTGTTGTAATACTGCACTGTTGTACTACTGTACTGTTGTACTACTGCACTGTTGTACTACGGTACTGTTGTACTACTGCACTGTTGTACTACTGCACTGTTGTACTACTGCACTGTTGTACTGCTGTACTACTGTACACATGTACTGCTGTACTACTCTACACCTGTACTACTGTACTGTTGTACTACTGCACTGTTGTACTACTTCACTGTTGTACTACTTCACTGTTGTTCTACTGCACTGTTGTACTACTGCACTGTTGTACTACTGCACTGTTGTACTACTGCACTGTTGTACTATTGCACTGTTGTACTACTGTACTGTTGTACTACTGCACTGTTGTACTACTGTACTGTTGTACTACTGTACTGTTGTACTACTGAACTGTTGTACTACTGCACTGTTGTACTACTGCACTGTTGTACTACTGCACTGTTGTACTACTGTACTGTTGTACTACTGTACTGTTGTACTACTGCACTGTTGTACTACTGTACTGTTGTACTACTGTACTGTTGTACTACTGCACTGTTGTACTACTGCACTGTTGTACTACTGCACTGTTGTACTACTGCACTGTTGTACTACTGTACTGTTATACTACTGCACTGTTGTACTACTGTACTGTTGTACTACTGCACTGTTGTACTACTGTACTACTGTACACCTGTACTGCTGTACTACTCTACACCTGTACTACTGTACTGTTGTACTACTACACTGTTGTACTACTGCACTGTTGTACTACTGCACTGTTGTACTACTGTACTGTTGTACTACTGCACTGTTGTACTACTGCACTGTTGTACTACTGTACTGTTGTACTACTGCATTGTTGTACTACTGCACTGTTGTACTACTGTACTGTTGTACTACTGTACTGTTGTACTACTGCACTGTTGTACTACTGCACTGTTGTACTACTGCACTGTTGTACTACTGCACTGTTGTACTACTGTACTGTTGTACTACTGCACTGTTGTACTACTGTACTGTTCTACTGTACTGATATACTACTGTACTGTTGTACTACTGCACTGTTGTACTATTGCACTGTTGTACTACTGTACTGTTGTACTACTGCACTGTTGTACTACTGCACTGTTGTACTACTGCACTGTTGTACTATTGTACTGTTGTACTACTGCACTGTTGTACTACTGCACTGTTGTACTACTGCACTGTTGTACTACTGCACTGTTGTACTACTGTACTGTTGTACTACTGCACTGTTGTACTACTGTACTGGTGTACTACTGCACTGTTGTACTACTGCACTGTTGTACTGCTGTACTACTGTACACCTGTACTGCTGTACTACTGTACACCTGTACTACTGTACTGTTGTACTACTGCACTGTTGTACTACTGCACTGTTGTACTACTGCACTGTTGTACTACTGTACTGTTGTACTACTGTACTGTTGTACTACTGCACTGTTGTACTACTGTACTGTTGTACTACTGCACTGTTGTACTACTGTACTGTTGTACTACTGCACTGTTGTACTACTGTACTGTTGTACTACTGCACTGTTGTACTACTGCACTGTTGTACTACTGTACTGTTCTACTGTACTGATATACTACTGTACTGTTGTACTACTGCACTGTTGTACTACTGTACTGTTGTACTGTTGTACTACTGTACTGTTGTACTACTGAACTGTTGTACTACTGCACTGTTGTACTACTGCACTGTTGTACTACTGCACTGTTGTACTACTGCACTGTTGTACTACTGTACTGTTGTACTACTGCACTGTTGTACTACTGTACTGTTCTACTGTACTGATATACTACTGTACTGTTGTACTACTGCACTGTTGTACTACTGCACTGTTGTACTACTGTACTGTTGTACTACTGCACTGTTGTACTACTGCACTGTTGTACTATTGTACTGTTGTACTACAGCACTGTTGTACTACTGCACTGTTGTACTACTGCACTGTTGTACTACTGCACTGTTGTACTACTGCACTGTTGTACTACTGCACTGTTGTACTACTGCACTGTTGTACTACTGCACTGTTGTACTACTGCACTGTTGTACTACTGCACTGTTCTACTGTACTGATATACTACTGTACTGTTGTACTACTGCACTGATATACTACTGTAATTTTGTACTACTGTACTGTTCTACTGTACTGATATACTAATGTACTGTTGTACTACTGCACTGTTGTACTACTGCCCTGTTGTACTACTGCACTGTTGTACTACTGCACTGTTGTACTACTGTACTGTTGTACTACTGTACTGTTGTACTACTGTACTGTTGTACTACTGCACTGTTGTACTACTGCACTGTTGTACTACTGTACTGTTGTACTACTGCACTGTTGTACTACTGCACTGTTGTACTACTGCACTGTTGTACTACTGTACTGTTCTACAGTACTGATATACTACTGTACTACTGTACTGTTCTACTGTACTGATATACTACTGTACTACTGTACTACTGCACTGTTGTACTACTGCACTGTTGTACTACTGTACTACTGTACTACTGTACTGATGTACTACTGTACTGCTGTACTACTGTACTGTTGTACTACTGTACTGTTGTACTACTGTACACCTGTACTGCTGTACTACTGTACCGTTGTACTACTGTACACATGTACTGATGTACTGCTGTACTACTGTACTGTTGTACTACTGTTCTAATCTACTACTGTACTACTGCTATACTGTTCTACTGTACTGCTGTACTACTGTTATACTGTATGTTTTACTGTTATACTGTACTGCTGTACTACTGGTATACTGTAGTACTGTACTACTGTTATACTGTACTTATACTGCACTGCTGTACTACTGTTCTGCTGTACTACTGTTATATTGTACTATTGTACTACTGTTATACTGTACTACTGTTATACTGTACTGCTGTACAGCGGCTTACGCTGTACTACTGTTGAGGTTACTGGTAAGTGTGTAGTGTTATATCGTCCTGTATGGAGGTTACTTGCAAGAGTGTAATGTTATAACTCCTGTTAGGAGGTTACTTGTAAGTGTAGTGTTTATAACGTCCTGTATGGAGGTTCTCGTAATAGTGAATGTTATAACGTCCTGTATGGAGGTACTGGTAAGAGTTTAATGATATAACGTCCTGTAATGGAGGTTACTTGTAATAGTGTAGTGTTAAACGTCCTGTATGGAGTTACTGGTAAGAGTTGTAAAGTTATAACGTCCCTATATGGATGTTACTTGTATGATTGGAATGTTATAACGTCCTATATGGATTTACTGTAAGAGTGTAATGTTTATAACATCCTATGGATGTTACTTGCAGAGTGTAATGTTATAACATCCTATATGGATGTTACCTGCAAGAGTGTAATGTTATAACGTCCTATATGGATGTTACTTGTATGAGTGTAATGTTATAACGTCCTATATGGAGGTTACTTGCAAGAGTGTAAAGTTATAACGTCCTATATGGATGTTACTTGCAAAAGTGTAATGTTATAACGTCCTATATGGATGTTACGTGCAAGAGTGTAATGTTGTAACGTCCTCTATTGATGTTACTTGCAAGAGTGTAATGTTATAACGTCCTGTATGGAGGTTACTTGTATGAGTGTAATGTTATAACGTCCTATATGGATGTTACTTGCAAGAGTGTAATGTTATAACGTCCAGTATGGAGGTTACGTGTACGAGTGTAATGTTATAACGTCCTATATGGATGTTACTTGTATGAGTGTAATGTTATAACGTCCTATATGGAGGTTACTTGCAAGAGTGTAATGTTATAACGTCCTGTATGGAGGTTTCTTGTATGAGTGTAATGTTATAACGTCCTATATGGATGTTACTTGCAAGAGTGTAATGTTATAACGTCCTGTATGGAGGTTACTTGTACGAGTGTAATGTTATAACGTCCTATATGGATGTTACTTGTATGAGTGTAATGTTATAACGTCCTATATGGAGGTTAATTGTAATAGTGTAGTGTTATAACGTCCTGTATGGAGGTTACTGGTAATAGTGTAATGTTATAACGTCCTGTATGGAGGTTTATTGTACGAGTGTAATGTTATAACGTCCTGTATGGAGGTTGCTTGTATGAGTGTAATGTTATAACGTCCTGTATGGAGGTTACTGGTAAGAGTGTAGTGTTATATCGTCCTGTATGGAGGTTACTGGTAAGAGTGTAGTGTTATAACGTCCTGTATGGAGGTGGCTTGTACGAGTGTAATGTTATATCGTCCTGTACGTAGGTTGCTTGTAAGAGTGTAATGTTATAACGTCCTGTATGAGGTTACTGGTAAGAGTTAATGTTATAACGTCCTGTATGGAGGTTACTGGTAAGTGTGTAGTGTTATATCGTCCTGTATGGAGGTTACTGGTAAGAGTGTAATGTTATAACGTCCTGTATGGAGGTTGCTTGTAAGAGTGTAATGTTATAACGTCCTGTATGGAGGTTGCTTGTAAGAGTGTAATGTTATAACGTCCTGTATGGAGGTTACTGGTAAGTGTAGTGTTATATCATCCTGTATGGAGGTTACTTGTAATAGTGTAGTGTTATATCGTCCTGTATGGAGGTTACTGGTAAGAGTGTAGTGTTATATCGTCCTGTATGGAGGTTACTTGTAATAGTGTAATGTTATAACGTCCTGTATGGAGGTTGCTTGTACCAGTGTAATGTTATAACATCCTGTATGGAGGTTACTTGTAAGAGTGTAATGTTATAACGTCCTGTATGGAGGTTGCTTTGCTTGTACGAGTGTAATGTTATAACGTCCTGTATGGAGGTTACTGGTAAGAGTGTAATGTTATATCGTCCTGTATGGAGGTTACTTGTACGAGTGTAATGTTATAACGTCCTGTACGTAGGTTGCTTGTACGAGTGTAATGTTATAACGTCCTGTATGGAGGTTACTGGTAAGAGTGTAATGTTATATCGTCATGTATGGAGGTTACTTGTACGAGTGTAATGTAAACGTCCTATATGGAGGTTACTTGTACGAGTGTAATGTTATAACGTCCTGTATGGAGGTTACTGGTAAGAGTGTAATGTTATAACTTCCTGTACGTAGGTTGCTTGTACGAGTGTAATGTTATAACGTCCTGTATGGAGGTTACTGGTAAGAGGTAATGCTATAACGTCCTATATGGAGGTTGCTTGTACGAGTGTAATGTTATAACGTTCTGTATGGAGGTTACTGGTAAGAGTGTAATGTTATAACGTCCTATATGGAGGTTACTGGTAAGAGTTAATGTTATAACGTCCTGTATGGAGGTTACTGGTAAGAGTGTAATGTTATATCGTCCTGTATGGAGGTTACTGGTAAGAGTGTAATGTTATAACGTCCTGTATGGAGGTTGCTTGTAAGAGTGTAATGTTATAACGTCCTGTATGGAGGTTACTTGTAATAGTGTAGTGTTATATCGTCCTGTATGGAGGTTACTGGTAAGAGTGTAGTGTTATATCGTCCTGTATGGAGGTTACTTGTAATAGTGTAATGTTATAACGTCCTGTATGGAGGTTACTTGTACCAGTGTAATGTTATAACATCCTGTATGGAGGTTACTTGTAAGAGTGTAATGTTATAACGTCCTGTATGGAGGTTGCTTTGCTTGTACGAGTGTAATGTTATAACGTCCTGTATGGAGGTACTGGTAAGAGTGTAATGTTATATCCTGTATAGTTACTTGTACAGTGTAATGTTATTACGTCCTATATGGAGGTTAGTACGAGTGTAATGTTATAACGTCCTGTATGGAGGTACGGTAAGAGTGTAATGTTATACGTCCTGTATGGAGGTTACTTGTACAACCAACAAAAAAACCCAAACAAAAACCCAAACAAACAAACAAAAACAACAGAGTGTAATGTTATAACGTCCTGTAGAGGTTACTGGAAGAGGTAATGTTATAACGTCCAAACAATATATGGAGGTTACTGGTAAGAGTGTGTTATAACGTCCTGTATGGAGGTTGCTTGTAAGAGTGTAATGTTATAACGTCCTGTATGGAGGTTACTTGTAAGAGTGTAATGTTATAACGTCCTGTATGGAGGTTACTGGTAAGAGTGTAGTGTTATATCGTCCTGTATGGAGGTTACTTGTAATAGTGTAATGTTATAACGTCCTGTATGGAGGTACTTGTACGAGTGTAATGTTACGTCCTGTATGGAGGTTACTGTAAGAGTGTAATGTTATAACGTCCTGTATGGAGGTGCTTTGCCAGTGTAATGTTATAACGTCCTGTATGGAGGTTACTGGTAAGAGTGTAATGTTATATCCTGTATGTTACTTGTACGTGTAATGTTAACGTCCTATATGGAGGTTAGTACGAGTGTAATGTTATAACGTCCTGTATGGAGGTACGTAAGAGTGTAATGCTATACTCCTGTACGTAGGTTGCTTGTACGAGTGTAATGTTATAACGTCCTGTATGGAGGTTACTGGAAGAGTGTAATGCTATAACGTCCTATATGGAGGTTACTTGTACGAGTGTAATGTTATAACGTCCTGTATGGAGGTTACTGGTAAGAGTGTAATGTTATAACGTCCTGTATGGAGGTTACTTGTAAGAGTGTAATGTTATAACGTCCTGTATGGAGGTTACTTGTAAGAGTGTAATGTTATAACGTCCTGTATGGAGGTTACTTGTAAGAGTGTAATGTTATAACGTCCTGTATGGAGGTTACTTGTACGAGTGTAATGTTATAACGTCCTGTATGGAGGTTACTTGTAAGAGTGTAATGTTATAACTCCTTAGGAGGTTACTGTAAGTGTAATGTTATAACGTCCTGTATGGAGGTTACTGGTAAGAGTGTAATGTTATATCGTCCTGTATGGAGGTTACTTGTACGAGTGTAATGTTATACGTCCTATATGGAGGTTACTTGTACGAGTGTAATGTTATAACGTCCTGTATGGAGGTTACTGGTAAGAGTGTAATGTTATAACTTCCTGTACGTAGGTTGCTTGTACGAGTGTAATGTTATAACGTCCTGTATGGAGGTTACTGGTAAGAGTGTAATGCTATAACGTCCTATATGGAGGTTGCTTGTACGAGTGTAATGTTATAACGTTCTGTATGGAGGTTACTGGTAAGAGTGTAATGCTATAACGTCCTATATGGAGGTTACTTGTATGAGTGTAATGTTATAACGTCCTGTATGGAGGTTACTGGTAAGAGTGTAATGTTATAACGTCCTGTATGGAGGTTACTTGTAATAGTGTAGTGTTATAACGTCCTGTATGGAGGTTACTTGTACGAGTGTAATGTTATAACGTCCTGTACGGAGGTTACTTGTACGAGTGTAATGTTATAACGTCCTGTACGGAGGTTGCTGTAAAGTGTAATGTTATAACGTCCTGTATGGAGGTACTTGTACGAGTGTAATGTTATAACGTCCTATAGGAGGTTCTTGTACAGTGTAATGTTATAACGTCCTGTATGGAGGTTACTGTAAAGTGTAATGTATAACGTCCTGTATGGAGTTACTTGTAAGATGTAATGTTATAACGTCCTGTATGGAGGTTACTGTAAGAGTGTAATGTATAACGTCCTTAGGAGGTTCTTGTAAAGTGTATGTTATAACTCCTGTATGGAGGTTACTGTAAAGTGTATGTATAACGTCCTTAGGAGTTACTTGTAATGTAATGTTATAACGTCCTGTATGGAGGTTACTGTAAGTGTAATGTTATAACTCCTGTATGGAGGTTACTTGTAAAGTTATGTTATACGTCCTGTATGGAGGTTACTTGTACGAGTGTAATGTTATAACGTCCTGTAGGAGGTACTGTACGAGTGTAATGTTATAACGTCCTGTATGGAGGTTACTAAAAAAACCAAAACACAAAAACCCAAAACACAAAAAACCCAAACAAAAAAACCAAAACACAAAAACCCAAAACACAAAAAACCCAAACAAAAAAACCAAAACACGAGTGTAATGTTATACGTCCTATATGGAGGTTACTTGTACGAGTGTAATGTTATAACGTCCTGTATGGAGGTTACTGGTAAGAGTGTAATGTTATATCGTCATGTATGGAGGTTACTTGTACGAGTGTAATGTTATTACGTCCTATATGGAGGTTACTTGTACGAGTGTAATGTTATAACGTCCTGTATGGAGGTTACTGGTAAGAGTGTAATGCTATAACTTCCTGTACGTAGGTTGCTTGTACGAGTGTAATGTTATAACGTCCTGTATGGAGGTTACTGGTAAGAGTGTAATGCTATAACGTCCTATATGGAGGTTGCTTGTACGAGTGTAATGTTATAACGTTCTGTATGGAGGTTACTGGTAAGAGTGTAATGCTATAACGTCCTATATGGAGGTTACTTGTATGAGTGTAATGTTATAACGTCCTGTATGGAGGTTACTGGTAAGAGTGTAATGTTATAACGTCCTGTATGGAGGTTACTTGTAATAGTGTAGTGTTATAACGTCCTGTATGGAGGTTACTTGTACGAGTGTAATGTTATAACGTCCTGTACGGAGGTTACTTGTACGAGTGTAATGTTATAACGTCCTGTACGGAGGTTGCTTGTAATAGTGTAGTGTTATAACGTCCTGTATGGAGGTAACTTGTACGAGTGTAATGTTATAACGTCCTGTACGGAGGTTGCTTGTAATAGTGTAGTGTTATAACGTCCTGTATGGAGGTTACTTGTAATAGTGTAGTGTTATAACGTCCTGTATGGACGTTACTTGTAAGAATGTAATGTTATAACGTCCTGTATGGAGGTTACTTGTACGAGTGTAATGTTATAACGTCCTGTACGGAGGTTGCTTGTAATAGTGTAGTGTTATAACATCCTGTATGGAGGTTACTTGTAATAGTGTAGTGTTATAACGTCCTGTATGGACGTTACTTGTAAGAATGTAATGTTATAACGTCCTGTATGGAGGTTACTTGTATGAGTGTAATGTTATAACGTCCTGTATGGAGGTTACTTGTAATAGTGTAGTGTTATAACGTCCTGTATGGAGGTTACTTGTACGAGTGTAATGTTATAACGTCCTGTACGGAGGTTACTTGTACGAGTGTAATGTTATAACGTCCTGTACGGAGGTTGCTTGTAATAGTGTAGTGTTATAACGTCCTGTATGGAGGTAACTTGTACGAGTGTAATGTTATAACGTCCTGTACGGAGGTTGCTTGTAATAGTGTAGTGTTATAACGTCCTGTATGGAGGTTACTTGTAATAGTGTAGTGTTATAACGTCCTGTATGGACGTTACTTGTAAGAATGTAATGTTATAACGTCCTGTATGGAGGTTACTTGTACGAGTGTAATGTTATAACGTCCTGTACGGAGGTTGCTTGTAATAGTGTAGTGTTATAACATCCTGTATGGAGGTTACTTGTAATAGTGTAGTGTTATAACGTCCTGTATGGACGTTACTTGTAAGAATGTAATGTTATAACGTCCTGTATGGAGGTTACTTGTATGAGTGTAATGTTATAACGTCCTGTATGGAGGTTACTTGTACGAGTGTAATGTCATAACGTCCTGTATGGAGGTTACTTGTATGAGTGTAATGTTATAACGTCCTGTATGAGGTTACTGGTAAGAATGTAATGTTATAACGTCCTGTGTGTATGTTACTTGTAAGAGTGTAGTGTTATAACGTCCTGTATGTATGTTACTTGTAAAAGTGTAGTGTTATAACGTCCTGTACGGAGGTTTCTTGTATGAGTGTAATGTTATAACGTCCTGTATGGAAGTTACTGGTAAGAATGTAATGTTATAACCTCATATGTGTAGGTTACTCGTATGAGTGTAGTGTAATAACGTCCTGTATTGAGGTTGTACGAGTGTAGTGTTATAACGTCCTGTATTGAGGTTAATTGTAAGAATGTAGTGTTATAGTGTCCTGTATTGAGGTTACTTGTAAGAATGTAATGTTATAACGTCCTGTATTGAGGTTACTGGTATGAATGAATGTTGCACACGTGTAAGAGAACAAATTCTGCACAAGAGAACAGACCAATACGACATTAATGGTGCACATATGTAAGGGAACAGACCGATAGGACAGTAATGGTGCACATATGTAAGGAAACAGACCGATAGGACATTAATGGTGCACATATGTAAGGGAACAGACCGATAGGACATTAATGGTGCACATATGTAAGGGAACAGACCGATAGGACATTAATGGTGCACATATGTAAGGGAACAGGCCGATATGACATTAATGGTGCACATATGTAAGGGAACAGACCGATAGGACATTAATGGTGCACATATGTAAGGGAACAGACCGATAGGACATTTGAAAACATTAGCCACAGCCCTTTCCAAAAGGTCAAATTTGCTATCAATTTGTTCCGATGTATGTAGTACTAATGTAAGTAAGTATTTAAAGAAAAGAATTGTTTTGATTGAATAAGAAAATGACGGGATAGGCTTAAGAGAATACTGAAAATGTACAAGAAGAATTTAGAAAAATAATTTTAATAGCTTCCCTAATTAGCTGCTTGACTGCCTCTCCCCGAAATCCCAACCTCAAAACAATATCGGTCAAGTTGATAAGACAGAGATATCTCAATAAATGCAACAGTATCGATTTTTAATATCAGTCGTTAATGATATTAAGGTTTTCACTAATAAATGTTTCATAAAATTTGAGTGATGGAAATGATTCTTAAATTGGAATATAATAATAGTTATTCACGCTTGAATCTTTCAGTGCGCTTTATAAATTTCTGCACTTCAAGGAATATAAATTCGTTTTCTTTGCCCATATGAGCGACGCCTCCTGACGAGATTAGTCATTTTAGATTTTTGGAGGATAGTGCAATGATACAGAGAGAGACCCATTCCAGAGTCTCCTCTGGTTCTTTTACGTGCACGGTGTAAAGCACCGACACGAGACCTCGGTTTAACGTCCCCATCTAAAAGACTGTTAATGTTATTAGGGTCAGACGGGGGATCGAACCTGCGATCCCTGGATTACCAGTCCAGCGTGTTACCACTGGACTATATATCCGTCTGTAAGGTGCATCTTTGATGGCGGTATCTATTACATTGTAACACAGAGTGTTCAGCATCTTTGCGAGGGTTCCCACATTCACAAGAGAAGTGTTCACGTAAATGATTACGAAAGAGATAAGCGTTCAAATTACTACATTTGTTTCTGATTCTAGCATGGTAAACTGAGTAGCTTCTTTCACCCATCCAAACATATGTGTAGCCCAATCCATTTGCACACATGCAAGATAGCAGACCGTTAGGACATTAAGTGTGCACACATGCAATATAGCAGACCGTTAGGACATTAAGTGTGCACACATGTAAGAGAACAGACCGTTAGGACATTAAGTGTGCACACATGTAAGACAACAGACCGTTAGGACATTAAGTGTGCACACATGTAAGGGAACAGACCGTTAGGACATTAAGTGTGCACACATGTAAGGGAACAGACCGTTAGGACATTACGTGTGCACACATGTAAGACAACAGACCGTTAGGACATTAAGTGTGCTCACATGTAAGAGAACAGACCGTTATGACATTAAGTGTGCACACATGTAAGACAACAGACCGTTAGGACATTAAGTGTGCACACATGTAAGGGAACAGACCGTTAGGACATTAAGTGTGCACACATGTAAGGGAACAGACCGTTAGGACATTAAGTGTGCACACATGTAAGAGAACAGACCGTTAGGACATTACGTGTGCACACATGTAAGAGAACAGACTGTTAGGACATTACGTGTGCACACATGTAAGGGAACAGACCGTTAGGACATTACGTGTGCACACATGTAAGAGAACAGACTGTTAGGACATTACGTGTGCACACATGTAAGGGAACAGACCGTTAGGACATTAAGTGTGCACACATGTAAGGGAACAGACTGTTAGGACATTACGTGTGCACACATGTAAGAGAACAGACTGTTAGGACATTACGTGTGCACACATGTAAGGGAACATACCGTTAGGACATTACGTGTGCACACATGTAAGAGAACAGACTGTTAGGACATTACGTGTGCACACATGTAAGGGAACAGACCGTTAGGACATTAAGTGTGCACACATGTAAGGGAACAGACCGTTAGGACATTAAGTGTGCTCACATGTAAGGGAACAGACCGTTAGGACATTAAGTGTGCATACATGCAAGACATAACATGGTTTGTGAACACGTGTAGTAAATCAGTTCAACATAGCATGAATTATGTACACGTCAACAGATCAACATAGCATGAATTATGTACACGTCAACAGATCAAAATAGCATGAATTATGTACACGTCAACAGATCAACATAGCATGAATTATGTACACGTCAACAGATCAACATAGCATGAATTATGTACACGTCAACAGATCAACATAGCATGAATTATGTACACGTCAACAGATCAACATAGCATGAATTATGTACACGTCAACAGATCAACATAGCATGAATTATGTACACGTCAACAGATCAACATAGCATGAATTATGTACACGTCAACAGATCAACATAGCATGAATTATGTACATGTGTAAAAGAACAGACCAACATAACATGAAATCTGCACATGTGTAAAAGAACAGACCAACATAACATGAAATCTGCACATGTGTAAAAGAACAGACCAACATAACATGAAATCTGCACATGTGTAAAAGAACAGATCAACATAGCATGAAATCTGCACATGTGTAAAAGAACAGATCAACATAGCATGAAATCTGCACATTTGTAAAAGAACAGATCAACATAATGTGTATTTAAGTTCACCAAGCAATTTTCAAGGTGTCCAATTATTAACACTAACAAGCATGTATACATAATAGGCACTACCATACAGTTAGCAAATAATGTGCGTGACGTCACGTGTATCGGAAACCAAGCATTATCCGCCACATTGATGTAAATGTTATGTCATCAAGCGAATAAAACTGGCAATTTGTGTCAGTACGAAAGTGTTAAGTGGAATGAGCGACGTAAGCTTGTGAATCGTTCAACAAGTGATAGAATTACCAAACAAAACACATATTTATCGCGTCCAGACGAAAATAAATGAAGGGTCTTTCTTCCATCTCTTATTGAACTACTAGTATGAGAACACGGACTAAACGGCATAACCATGCATCTGTCATTCACATAGGTTTTATTACAGCTGGATGTGTCTCCATGTCTGGTTGTGTCTCCATGTTTGGTTGTGTTTCCATGTTTGGTTGTGTCTCCAGGTTTGGTTATGTCTCCATGTTTGGTTGTCTCCATGTTTGGTTGTGTCTCCATGTTTGGTTGTGTCTGTTTGGTTGTGTCTACATGTTTGGTTGTGTCTCCATGTTGGTTGTGCATCCATGTTTGGTTGTGTCTCCATGTTTGGTTGTGTATCCATGTTGGTTGTGTCTCCATGTTTGGTTGTGTCTCCATGTTGGTTGTGTCTACATGTTTGGTTGTGTCTCCATGTTTGGTTGTGTCTCCATGTTGGTTGTGTCTACATGTTTGGTTGTGTATCCATGTTTGGTTGTGTCTCCATGTTTGGTTGTGTATCCATGTTTGGTTGTGGATCCATGTTTGGTTGTGTCTCCATGTTTGGTTGTGTATCCATGTTTGGTTGAGTCTCCATGTTTGGTTGTGTCTCCATGTTTGGTTGTGTATCCATGTTTGGTTGTGTCTCCATGTTTGGTTGTGTATCCATGTTTGGTTGTGTCTCCATGTTTGGTTGTGTCTCCATGTTTGGTTGTGTCTCCATGTGTGTTGTTTATCCATGTGTGTTGTGTCTCCATGTTTGGTTGTGTCTCCATGTTTGGTTGTGTCTCCATGTGTGTTGTTTATCCATGTGTGTTGTGTCTCCATGTTTGGTTTTGTCTCCATGTTGGTTGTGTCTCCATGTTCGGTTGTGTCTCCACGTTTGGTTGTGTATCCATGGTTGGTTGTGTCTCCATGTTTGGTTGTGTCTCCATATTTGGTTGTGTCTACATGTTTGGTTGTGTCTCCATGTTTGGTTGTGTCTCCATATTTGGTTGTGTCTCCATGTGTGGTTGTGTATCCATGTTTGGTTGTGTCTCCATGTTTGGTTGTGTCTACATGTTTGGTTGTGTATCCACGTTTGGTTGTGTCTGTTTGGTTGTGTCTACATGTTTGGTTGTGTCTCCATGGTTGGTTGTGTCTCCATGTGTGGTTGTGTATCCATGTTTGGTTGTGTCTCCATGTTTGGTTGTGTCTACATGTTTGGTTGTGTATCCACGTTTGGTTGTGTCTGTTTGGTTGTGTATCCATGTTTGGTTGTGTCTCCATGTTTGGTTGTGTCTACATGTTTGGTTGTGTATCCACGTTTGGTTGTGTCTGTTTGGTTGTGTCTACATGTTTGGTTGTGTCTCCATGGTTGGTTGTGTATCCATGTTTGGTTGTGTCTCCATGCTTGGTTGAGTCTCCATGTTTGGTTGTGTCTCCATGTTGGTTGTTTCTACATGTTTGGTTGTGTATCCATGTTCGGTTGTGTCTCCATGTTTGGTTGTGTATCCATGTTTGGTTGTGTCTCCATGTTTGGTTATGTATCCATGTTTGGTTGTGTCTCCATGTTTGATTGTGTCTACATGTTTGGTTGTGTATCCATGTTTGGTTGTGTCTCCATGTTTGGTTGTGTCTCCATGTTTGGCTATGTCTCCCTGTTGGTTGTGTATCCATGTTTGGTTGTGTCTGTTTGGTTGTGTCTACATGTTTGGTTGTGTCTCCATGGTTGGTTGTGTATCCATGTTTGGTTGTGTCTCCATGTTTTGTTGGGTTATATCTCCACGGCTGTCTGTCTGTGTATCCACCGCTGTCGCTGTGTCTCCACCGCTGTCGCTGTGTCTCCACCGCTGTCGCTGTGTCTCCACCGCTGTCGCTGTGTCTCCACCGCTGTCGCTGTGTCTCCACGGCTGTATATGTGTCTCCACGGCTGTGTCTATGTCTCAACGGCTGTGCCAGTGTCTCCACGGCTGTATCTGTGTCTCCACGGCATTATCTGTGTCTCCACGGCTGTATCAGTGTCTCCATGGCTGTCGTTGTGTCTCCACTGCTGTATATGTGTCTCCACGTCTGTGTCTTCATGGCTGTATCTGTGTCTCCATGGCTGTATATGTGTCTCCACGGCTGTGTCTGTGTCTCCACGGCTGTATCTGGGGCTCCATGGCTGTATCTGTGTATCCACGGCTGTATCTGTGTCTCTATTTCTGTATCTTTGTCTCCATGGCTGTGTTTGTGTCTCCATGGCTGTATCTATGTCTCCACAGCTGTAGCAATGTCTCCATGGCTGTATCTGTGTCTCCACGGCTGTATGTCTCCACGGCTGTATCTGTGTCTCCATGGCTGTATCTATGTCCCCACGTCTGTATCTGTGTCGCCATGGCTGTATCTGTGTCTCCACGGCTGTATTTGTGTCTCCATGGCTGTATCTATGTCTCCACAGCTGTAGCTATGTCTCCATGGCTGTATCTGTGTCTCCACGGCTGTATCTGTGTCTCCACGGCTGTATCTGTGTCTCCATGGCTGTATCTATGTCTCCACGGCTGTATCTGTATCTCCATGGCTGTATCTGTGTCTCTACGACTGTATCTGTGTCTCCCTGGCTGTACCTATGTCTCCACGGCTGTATCTGTGTCTTCACGGCTATATATGTGTCTCCACGGCTGTAGCAGTGTATCCGTGGCTGTATCGGTGTATCCACGGCTGTATATGTGTCTCCATGGCTGTATGTATGTCTACACGACTGTGTCTCCATGGCTGTCGCTGTGTCTCCACGGCTCTATATGTGTCTCCATGGCTGTATCTGTGTCTTCACGGCTGTATCTATGTCTCCACAGCTGTACCTATGTCTCCACGGATGTATATTTATCTCAACCGTTGTATATGTGTCTCCACAGCTGTATCTATGTATCCACGGCTGTGTCTGTGTCTTCACGGCTGTATCTGTGTATCCACGCCTGTATCTGTGTCTCCACGGCTGTATCTGTGTTTCCACGGCTGTATCTGTGTTTCCACGGCTGTATCTATGTCTCCACGGCTGTATATGTGTCTCCACGGCTGTCGCCGTGTCTCCACGGCTGTATCTGTGTCTCCATGGCTGTATCTATGTCTCCACGACTGTATATGTGTCTTCATGAATGTGTCTATGTCATCACGGCTGTATCTATGACTCCACGGCTGTATCTGTGTCTTCATAGCTATATCTATATCTCCACGGCTGTATCTATGTCTCCCCAGCTGTCGCTGTGTCTCAATGGATGTCAATGTGTCTCCATGGCTGTATATGTGTCTCCACGGCTGTATCTGTGTCTCCATGTCTGTCATTTTGTCCCCACTGCTGTATCTGTGTCTCCACGGCTGTGTCTGTGTCTCCGCGGCTGTATCTGTGTCTCCACGGCTGTATATGTGTCTCCATGGCTGTGTCTCCACGGTTGTATCTATCTATTCACGGCTGTATATGTGTCTCCACGGATGTCGCTGTGTCTCCATGGCTGTATCTGTGTCTCCACGGCTGTATCTGTGTCTTCATGGCTGTCATTGTGTCCCCACTGCTGTATCTGTGTCTCCATGGCTGTGTCTGTGTCTCCGCGGCTGTATCTGTGTCTCCACGGCTGTATCGGTGTCTCCATGGCTGTATATGTATCCACATGGCTTTATCTGTGTCTCCACGGCTGTATCTGTGTATCCACGTCTGTATCTTTATCTCCATGGCTGTCTCTCTGTCTCCACCTCTATATATGTGTCTCCATGGTTGTCTGTCTGTGTTTCCACCTCTGTATATGTGTCTCCACGGCTGTATATGTGTCTCTGCGGCTGTATCTGTATCGCCATGGCTGTATCAGTGTTTCCACGGTTGTGTCTATGTCTCCATGGCTGTATATGTGTATCCACGGCTATATCTGTGTCTCCAAGGCTGTATCTGTGTCTCCAAGGCTGTATCAGTGTCTCCATAGCTGGTGTTGTGTCTCACTGCTGTTTCTGTGTTTGTAAACACGATATTGTACATGTTATAGTAGCCTGGAAATATGCTGAGCTGGTTAAACACGCTACTGTACATGTTACAATAACCAGGAAATATACTGAGCTGGTTAAACACGATATTGTACATGTTATAGTAGCCTGGAAATATGCTGAGCTGGTTAAACACGATATTGTACATGTTATAGTAGCCAGGAAATATGCTGAATGATGATTCATTTCTCAAGTACACGAATGCAATGAATTGTGCTTCTGGTGTATGTATGAATAGGGAACACGTATATAGAAAGCTTCCGGGAACAAGTATATAGAACGTTTCTGTTGTGTGTACGAACCGGGAACACGTACATATGAAGCTTCTGTTGTATGTACGAACCGGTAACAAGTATATAGAAAACATATGTTGTATGTACGCACCGGTAACAAGTATATAGAAAGTTTCTGTTGCGTGTACGAACCGGGAACAAGTATATAGAAAACATATGTTCGTGTACGAACCGGTAACAAGTATATAGAAAGCTTATGTTGTGTGTACGAGCCGGGAACAAGTATATAGAAAACATATGTTGCGTGTATGAACCGGTAACAAGTATATAGAAAGCTTCTGTTGCGTGTACGAACCGGAAACAAGTATATAGAAAGCTTCTGTTGCGTGTATGAACCGGTAACAAGTATATAGAAAGCTTCTGTTGCGTGTACGAACCGGGAACAAGTATATAGAAAACATATGTTGCGTGTACGAACCGGTAACAAGTATATAGAAAGCTTATGTTGCGTGTACGAACCGGGAACAAGTATATAGAAAACATATGTTGCGTGTATGAACCGGTAACAAGTATATAGAAAGCTTCTGTTGCGTGTACGAACCGGAAACAAGTATATATAAAGCTTCTGTTGCGTGTACGAACCGGGAACAAGTATATAGAAAGCTTCTGTTGCGTGTACGAACCGGGAACAAGTATATAATAACACACGAATATTGTAATATTCATAATATCGAAATAATATTGAATCCGCCCAATCCGTGTCAATGTTAGGTTATAAATATCACGAACCGCAAATCAGTCACGTGTTGATCAGAAATCAGAAACTTCGGGACAAACACATTTAAAGAATATGCCGTTGGGTTTGGCTACTTTTAGTTAGTGCCACATGTATACAATTAGCTTCCAAACAGATGCTTAAATTATTGAACAGTCGACCATTCCGAGCTTGTATTCACGAATGTGACGTAATTAAGATATGTGGTATATGTGAAGCAACGATGTGACATCTACGGTAAACAAGAACCAATCACGGAGATCGATACGTCGTTTGTAAAGCAGTTGCTTGTTTTCTATTGTAATGAATGGCATACTATAATATAAGCCTTTGTGAAAAGAAACATTTACGGGCAAGTTATACTTGTGAATTACGAAAGTGGTATTCTAGAGTATTTCTAGCGGCGTCCACGATGAAGCTTGTTCTCAGTCTAGTGTTCTAATGAACGTCACCGAAATCCCAATCAGTTGTCAGCTGCATTAATTAAATGTACATGTGACATTAACACATACAATCAGCTACAGTATCTTATATGTGCTTAGTTACTTATTTTATATTATTGAGATATTGGTAAATGTTCCGACAATATCATCGGGTCCAATCAATGGCTGAGTAGATGGTAAACAATGTACGCCACACGGCACGTTGTCACAGGGCAGTCTCTGCCTTAATTACACATTGTGTAGCGTAATTGCACCCAGCGTTCTTAATGCAATATCGTGAATATATTGGAATTACTATTGTTTCTCGGAGATAACTTCTGCGATTGTGTAAATCATGCTTAGTTATAGTTATGTACATTTAGATATGGTGCTTAACCAACAATATACGGACTAATAAAGTACATGTATATACGTCAGGGTTATATAATTATATATGTATAAGTCAGGGTTATATAATTATATATGTATAAGTCAGGGTTATATAATTATATATGTATAAGTCAGGTTATATAATTATATATGTGTAAGTCAGGGTTATATAATTATATATGTGTAAGTCAGGGTTATAAAATTATATATGTATAAGTCAGGGTTATATAATTAAATGTATATAAATCAGGGTTATATAATTAAATGTATATACGTCAAGGTTATATAATTAAATGTATATACGTCAGGGTTATATAATTAAATGTATATACGTCAGGGTTATATAATTAAATGTATATACGTCAAGGTTATATAATTAAATGTATATACGTCAGGGTTATATAATTAAATGTATATACGTCAAGGTTATATAATTAAATGTATATACGTCAGGGTTATATAATTAAATGTATATAAGTCAGGGTTATATAATTAAATGTATATAAGTCAGGGTTATATAATTATATATGTATACGTCAGGGTTATATATGTATAAGTCAGGGTTATATAATTATATATGTATACGTCAGGGTTATATATGTATAAGTCAGGGTTATATAATTATATATGTATACGTCAGGGTTATATAATTATATATGTATAAGTAAGGGTTTTATATGGACAAGTCATGGTTATATCATTATATATGTATATGTCGGGGTTATATAAGTACACGTATATAAGTATGGGTATTATAATTATATATGTATAAGTCAGGGTTATATAATTATATATGTATAAGTCAGGGTTATATAATTATATATGTATAAGTCAGGGTTATATAATTATATATGTATAAGTCAGGGTTATATAATTATATATGTATAAGTCAGGGTTATATAATTATATATGTATAAGTCAAGCTATATACAACACGAAGAAGAACTATAGAACTCCAATACGAAGATAAATTCCTAGGAATGTTTACTTGATGTTTCAACATTTTATTAAAACATTCATCAGTTGTAACTATGATGAATTGCTGTATGAAACTGCGTTGGAGTTATAACTAATACATATATTCAGACATATATAGGATAACGAAGCCTTTAATGCACATATAATGATTGCTGTGGAAAATCGTTTTACAGTGTTTTATGAAACTAACCACGCTCTGGATATACATAATTTGGATGCATGTCGTTTTTCGTTCATTTCGTATAAATTTATATAAAATATCGAGGCAATGAGGAAAATGATGAAGTTTTGGCGCCATAATAAACTGGCGGTGTTAGTGTGTATATTTGGGTTGTTTTGGTGCGGCGTGGCGGCTACCGTCATTCTGGGATACACCGCAGCCATCAACAATCAAGGTAATATAGTCTATTATAATACTACGTATAACTGGTATATTTCACGACTGTTGTGTCAGCAATGGACAAACACTTGTCAGAATTACATTTCGTCTTATTTTCGTTCTTTTTGCCACTTTATATCACTATGACCACTTTATATCACTATGACCACTTTATATCACTATGACCACTTTATATCACTATGACCTAGGGTTAGGGTTAGGTTATGTTCATATCAAGTTTTCTCATCATTGGTTGCTACTTCCATGAAATACGGAACCTCCATGGTGACAGTCTCGTGGTTGTGAGCTCTAGACCCACCACAACCTCCATGGGGACAGTCTCGTGGTTGTGAGCTCTAGATCCACCAGAACCTCCATGGTGACAGTCTCGTGGTTTTGAGCTCTAGCACCACCAGAACCTCCATGGGGACAGTCTCGTGGTAAACCCCAGACAGTCTGTGGTTTGAGCTCTAGCACCACCAGAACCTCCATGGTGACAGTCTCGTGGTTTTGAGCTCTAGCACCACCACAACCTCCATGGGGACAGTCTCGTGGTTGTGAGCTCTAGATCCACCAGAACCTCCATGGTGACAGTCTCGTGGTTATGAGCTCTAGACCCACCAGAACCTCCATGGTGACAGTCTCGTGGTTGTGAGCTCTAGACCCACCACAACCTCCATGGTGACAGTCTCGTGGTTGTGAGCTGTAACTCCACCAGAACCTCCATGGAGACAGTCTCGTGGTTGTGAGCTCTAGCACCACCACAACCTCCATGGTGACAGTCTCGTGGTTGTGAGCTGTAACTCCACCAGAACCTCCATGGAGACAGTCTCGTGGTTGTGAGCTCTAGCCCCACCACAACCTCCATGGTGACAGTCTCGTGGTTGTGAGCTCTGGCCCCACCACAACCTCCATGGTGACAGTCTCGTGGTTGTGAGCTCTAGCCCCACCACAACCTCCATGGTGACAGTCTCGTGGTTGTGAGCTCTAGCCCCACCATAACATTATAGTAGCCATTATAGTAGCCAGGAAATATGCTGAGCTGGTTAAACACGATACTGTATATGTTATAGTAGCCAGGAAATATGCTGAGCTGGTTAAACACGATACTGTACATGTTATAGTAGCCAGGAAATATGCTGAGCTGGTTAAACACGATACTGTACATGTTACAATAACCAGGAAATATGCTGAGCTGGTTAAACACGATACTGTACATGTTACAATAAACAGAAAATATGCTGAGCTGGTTAAACACGATACTGTACATGTTATAATAACCAGGACATATGCTGAGCTCGTTAAACACGATACTGTATATGTTATAGTAGCCAAGAAATATGCTGAGCTGGTTAAACACGATACTGTACATGTTACAATAACCAGGAAATATGCTGAGCTGGTTAAACACGATACTGTACATGTTACAATAACCAGGAAATATGCTGAGCTGGTTAAACACTATACTGTATATGTTATAGTAGCCAGGAAATATGCTCAGCTGGTTAAACACGATACTGTACATGTTATAGTAGCCAGGAAATATGCTGAGCTGGTCAAACACGATACTGTACATGTTATAGTAGCCAGGAAATATACTGAGCTGGTTAAACACGATACTGTACATGTTATTGTAGCCAGGAAATATGCTGAGCTGGTTAAACACGCTACTGTACATGTTATAGTAGCCAGGAAATATGCTGAGCTGGTTAAACACGCTACTGTACATGTTATAGTAGCCAGAAAATATGCTGAGCTGGTTAAACACGATACTGTACATGCTATAATAACCAGGAAATATGCTGAGCTGGTTAAACACGATACTGTACATATTATAGTAGCCAGGAAATATGCTGAGCTTGTTAAGCACGATACTGTACATGTTATAATAACCAGGAAATATGCTGAGCTGGTTAAACACGATACTGTACATGTTATAATAACCAGGAAATATGCTGAGCTGGTTAAACACGATAATGTACATGTTACAATAACCAGGAAATATACTGAGCTGGTTAAACACGCTACTGTACATGTTATAGTAGCCAGGAAATATACTGAGCTGGTTAAACACGCTACTGTACATGTTATAGTAGCCAGGACATATATTGAGCTGGTTAAACACGCTACTGTACATGTTATTGTAGCCAGGACATATGCTGAGCTGGTTAAACACGCTACTGTACATGTTACAATAACCAGGAAATATGCTGAGCTGGTTAAAGACGATACTGTACATGTTATAATAACCAGGAAATATGATGAGCTGGTTAAACACGATACTGTATATGTTATAGTAGCCAGGAAATATGCTGAGCTGGTTAAACACGATACTGTACATGTTACAATAACCAGGAAATATGCTGAGCTGGTTAAACACGATACTGTATATGTTATAGTAGCCAGGAAATATGCTGAGCTGGTTAAACACGATACTGTATATGTTATAGTAGCCAGGAAATATGCTCAGCTGGTTAAACACGATACTGTACATGTTATAATAACCAGGAAATATGCTGAGCTGGTTAAACACGATACTGTACATGTTATAATAACCAGGAAATATGCTGAGCTGGTTAAACACGATACTGTACTTGTTACAATAACCAGGAAATATGCTGAGCTGGTTAAACATGATACTGTATATGTTATAGTAGCCAGGATATAAGCTGAGCTGGTTAAACACGATACTGTATATGTTATAGTAGCCAGGAAATATGCTGAGCTGGTTAAACACGATACTGTATATGTTATAGTAGCCAGGAAATATGCTGAGCTGGTTAAACACGATACTGTACATGTTATAGTAGCCAGGAAATATGCTGAGCTGGTTAAACACGATACTGTACATGTTATAATAACCAGGAAATATGCTGAGCTGGTTAAACACGATACTGTACATGTTATAATAACCAGGAAATATGCTGAGCTGGTTAAACACGATACTGTACATGTTATAATAACCAGGAAATATGCTGAGCTGGTTAAACACGTACTGTCATTTATAGTAACCAGGAAATATGCTGAGCTGGTTAAACACGATACTGTACATGTTATAGTAGCCAGGAAATATGCTGAGCTGGTTAAACACGATACTGTACATGTTATAGTAGCCAGGAAATATGCTGAGCTGGTTAAACACGATACTGTACATGTTATAATAACCAGGAAATATGCTGAGCTGGTTAAACACGATACTGTACATGTTATAGTAACCAGGAAATATGCTGAGCTGGTTAAACACGATACTGTACATGTTATAGTAGCCAGGAAATATGCTGAGCTGGTTAAACACGATACTGTACATGTTACAGTAGCCAGGAAATATGCTGAGCTGGTTAAACACGCTACTGTACATGTTACAATAACCAGGAAATATGCTGAGCTGGTTAAACATGATACTGTATATGTTATAGTAGCCAGGATATAAGCTGAGCTGGTTAAACACGATACTGTATATGTTATAGTAGCCAGGAAATATGCTGTGCTGGTTAAACACGATACTGTATATGTTATAGTAGCCAGGAAATATGCTCAGCTGGTAAAACACGATACTGTACATGTTATAATAACCAGGAAATATGCTGAGCTGGTTAAACACGATACTGTACATGTTATAATAACCAGGAAATATGCTGAGCTGGTTAAACACGATACTGTACATGTTATAGTAGCCAGGAAATATGCTGAGCTGGTTAAACACGATACTGTACATGTTATAATAACCAGGAAATATGCTGAGCTGGTTAAACACGATACTGTACATATTATAGTAGCCAGGAAATATGCTGAGCTTGTTAAACACGATACTGTACATGTTATAATAACCAGGAAATATGCTGAGCTGGTTAAACACGATACTGTATATGTTATAGTAGCCAGGAAATATGCTGAGCTGGTTAAACACGCTACTGTACATGTTATAGTAGCCAGGAAATATGCTGAGCTGGTTAAACACGATACTGTACATGTTATAATAACCAGGAAATATGCTGAGCTGGTTAAACACGATACTGTACATGTTACAATAACCAGGAAATATGCTGAGCTGGTTAAACACGATACTGTACATGTTATAGTAGCCAGGACATATGCTGAGCTGGTTAAACACGCTACTGTACATGTTATTGTAGCCAGGACATATGCTGAGCTGGTTAAACACGCTACTGTACATGTTACAATAACCAGGAAATATGCTGAGCTGGTTAAACACGATACTGTACATGTTATAATAACCAGGAAATATGCTGAGCTGGTTAAACACGATACTGTACATGTTATAGTAGCCAGGAAATATGCTGAGCTGGTTAAACACGATACTGTATATGTTATAGTAGCCAGGAAATATGCTGAGCTGGTTAAACACGATACTGTACATGTTATAATAACCAGGAAATATGCTGAGCTGGTTAAACACGATACTGTACATGTTATATAACCAGGAAATATGCTGAGCTGGTTAAACACGATACTGTACATGTTATAATAACCAGGAAATATGCTGAGCTGGTTAAACACGATACTGTACATGTTATAGTAGCCAGGAAATATGCTGAGCTGGTTAAACACGATACTGTACATGTTATAGTAGCCAGGAAATATGCTGAGCTGGTTAAACACGATACTGTACATGTTATAGTAGCCAGGAAATATGCTGAGCTGGTTAAACACGATACTGTACATGTTATAGTAGCCAGGAAATATGCTGAGCTGGTTAAACACGATACTGTACATGTTATAATAACCAGGAAATATGCTGAGCTGGTTAAACACGATACTGTACATGTTATAATAACCAGAATATGCTGAGCTGGTTAAACACGATACTGTACATGTTATAATAACCAGGAAATATGCTGAGCTGAAACACAACACAAAACCAGAAAATGCTGAGCTGGTTAAACACGATACTGTACATGTTATAGTAGCCAGGAAATATGCTGAGCTGGTTAAACACGATACTGTAATGTTATAGTAGCCAGGAAATATGCTGAGCTTGTTAAACACGATACTGTACATGTTATAGTAGCCAGGAAATATGCTGAGCTGGTTAAACACGATACTGTACATGTTATAATAACCAGGAAATATGCTGAGCTGGTTAAACACGATACTGTACATGTTACAATAACCAGGAAATATGCTGAGCTGGTTAAACACGATACTGTACATGTTATAGTAGCCAGGAAATATGCTGAGCTGGTTAAACACGATACTGTACATGTTATAATAACCAGGAAATATGCTGAGCTGGTTAAACACGATACTGTACATATTATAGTAGCCAGGAAATATGCTGAGCTTGTTAAACACGATACTGTACATGTTATAATAACCAGGAAATATGCTGAGCTGGTTAAACACGCTACTGTACATGTTATAGTAGCCAGGAAATATGCTGAGCTGGTTAAACACGATACTGTACATGTTATAATAACCAGGAAATATGCTGAGCTGGTTAAACACGATACTGTACATGTTACAATAACCAGGAAATATGCTGAGCTGGTTAAACACGATACTGTACATGTTATAGTAGCCAGGAAATATGCTGAGCTGGTTAAACACGATACTGTACATGTTATAGTAGCCAGGAAATATGCTGAGCTGGTTAAACACGATACTGTACATGTTATAATAACCAGGAAATATGCTGAGCTGGTTAAACACGATACTGTACATGTTATAATAACCAGGAAATATGCTGAGCTGGTTAAACACGATACTGTACATGTTACAATAACCAGGAAATATGCTGAGCTGGTTAAACATGATACTGTATATGTTATAGTAGCCAGGATATAAGCTGAGCTGGTTAAACACGATACTGTATATGTTATAGTAGCCAGGAAATATGCTGAGCTGGTTAAACACGATACTGTATATGTTATAGTAGCCAGGAAATATGCTGAGCTGGTTAAACACGATACTGTACATGTTATAATAACCAGGAAATATGCTGAGCTGGTTAAACACGATACTGTACATGTTATAATAACCAGGAAATATGCTGAGCTGGTTAAACACGATACTGTACATGTTATAATAACCAGGAAATATGCTGAGCTGGTTAAACACGATACTGTACATGTTATAGTAGCCAGGAAATATGCTGAGCTGGTTAAACACGATACTGTACATGTTATAGTAGCCAGGAAATATGCTGAGCTGGTTAAACACGATACTGTACATGTTATAGTAGCCAGGAAATATGCTGAGCTGGTTAAACACGATACTGTACATGTTATAATAACCAGGAAATATGCTGAGCTGGTTAAACACGATACTGTACATGTTATAATAACCAGGAAATATGCTGAGCTGGTTAAACACGATACTGTACATGTTATAATAACCAGGAAATATGCTGAGCTGGTTAAACACGATACTGTACATGTTATAATAACCAGGAAATATGCTGAGCTGGTTAAACACGATACTGTACATGTTATAATAACCAGGAAATATGCTGAGCTGGTTAAACACGATACTGTACATGTTATAATAACCAGGAAATATGCTGAGCTGGTTAAACACGATACTGTACATGTTATAGTAGCCAGGAAATATGCTGAGCTGGTTAAACACGATACTGTATATGTTATAGTAGCCAGGAAATATGCTGAGCTTGTTAAACACGATACTGTACATGTTATAGTAGCCAGGAAATATGCTGAGCTGGTTAAACACGATACTGTATATGTTATAGTAGCCAGGAAATATGCTCAGCTGGTAAAACACGATACTGTACATGTTATAATAACCAGGAAATATGCTGAGCTGGTTAAACACGATACTGTACATGTTATAATAACCAGGAAATATGCTGAGCTGGTTAAACACGATACTGTACATGTTATAGTTGCCAGAAAATATGCTGAGCTGGTTAAACACGATACTGTACATGCTATAATAACCAGGAAATATGCTGAGCTGGTTAAACACGATACTGTACATATTATAGTAGCCAGGAAATATGCTGAGCTTGTTAAGCACGATACTGTACATGTTATAATAACCAGGAAATATGCTGAGCTGGTTAAACACGATACTGTATATGTTATAGTAGCCAGGAAATATGCTGAGCTGGTTAAACACGCTACTGTACATGTTATAATAACCAGGAAATATGCTGAGCTGGTTAAACACGATACTGTATATGTTATAGTAGCCAGGAAATATGCTGAGCTGGTTAAACACGATACTGTACATGTTACAATAACCAGGAAATATGCTGAGCTGGTTAAACACGATACTGTATATGTTATAGTAGCCAGGAAATATGCTGAGCTGGTTAAACACGATACTGTACATGTTATAGTAGCCAGGAAATATGCTGAGCTGGTTAAACACGATACTGTACATGTTATAATAACCAGGAAATATGCTGAGCTGGTTAAACACGATACTGTACATGTTATAATAACCAGGAAATATGCTGAGCTGGTTAAACACGATACTGTACATGTTACAATAACCAGGAAATATGCTGAGCTGGTTAAACATGATACTGTATATGTTATAGTAGCCAGGATATAAGCTGAGCTGGTTAAACACGATACTGTACATGTTATAGTAGCCAGGAAATATGCTGAGCTGGTTAAACACGATACTGTACATGTTATAATAACCAGGAAATATGCTGAGCTGGTTAAACACGATACTGTACATGTTATAGTAGCCAGGAAATATGCTGAGCTGGTTAAACACGATACTGTACATGTTATAGTAGCCAGGAAATATGCTGAGCTGGTTAAACACGATACTGTACATGTTATAGTAGCCAGGAAATATGCTGAGCTGGTTAAACACGATACTGTACATGTTATAATAACCAGGAAATATGCTGAGCTGGTTAAACACGATACTGTACATGTTACAATAACCAGAAATCACAACAAACAAACAAACACAACAAAACAGGAAATATGCTGAGCTGGTTAAACACGATACTGTACATATTATAGTAGCCAGGAAATATGCTGAGCTGGTTAAACACGATACTGTACATGTTATAGTAGCCAGGAAATATGCTGAGCTGGTTAAACACGATACTGTACATGTTACAATAACCAGGAAATATGCTGAGCTGGTTAAACACGATACTGTATATGTTATAGTAGCCAGGAAATATGCTGAGCTGGTTAAACACGATACTGTATATGTTATAGTAGCCAGGAAATATGCTCAGCTGGTTAAACACGATACTGTACATGTTATAATAACCAGGAAATATGCTGAGCTGGTTAAACACGATACTGTACATGTTATAATAACCAGGAAATATGCTGAGCTGGTTAAACACGATACTGTACATGTTATAGTAGCCAGGAAATATGCTGAGCTGGTTAAACACGATACTGTACATGTTATAGTAGCCAGGAAATATGCTGAGCTGGTTAAACACGATACTGTACATGTTATAGTAGCCAGGAAATATGCTGAGCTGGTTAAACACGATACTGTATATGTTACAATAACCAGGAAATATGCTGAGCTGGTTAAACACGATACTGTACATGTTACAATAACCAGGAAATATGCTGAGCTGGTTAAACACGATACTGTACATGTTATAGTACCAGGAAATATGCTGAGCTGGTTAAACACGATACTGTACATGTTATAGTAGCCAGGAAATATGCTGAGCTGGTTAAACACGATACTGTACATGTTATAGTAGCCAGGAAATATGCTGAGCTGGTTAAACACGATACTGTACATGTTATAATAACCAGGAAATATGCTGAGCTGGTTAAACACGATACTGTACATGTTATAGTAGCCAGGAAATATGCTGAGCTGGTTAAACACGATACTGTACATGTTATAGTAGCCAGGAAATATGCTGAGCTGGTTAAACACGATACTGTACATGTTACAATAACCAGGAATATGCTGAGCTGGTTAAACATGATACTGTACATGTTATAGTAGCCAGGAAATATGCTGAGCTGGTTAAACACGATACTGTATATGTTATAGTAGCCAGGAAATATGCTGTGGTTAAACACGATACTGTATATGTTATAGTAGCCAGGAAATATGCTCAGCTGGTTAAACACGATACTGTACATGTTATAATAACCAGGAAATATGCTGAGCTGGTTAAACACGATACTGTACATGTTATAATAACCAGGAAATATGCTGAGCTGGTTAAACACGATACTGTACATGTTATAGTAGCCAGGAAATATGCTGAGCTGGTTAAACACGATACTGTACATGTTATAGTAGCCAGGAAATATGCTGAGCTGGTTAAACACGATACTGTACATGTTATAGTAGCCAGGAAATATGCTGAGCTGGTTAAACACGATACTGTACATGTTATAATAGCCAGGAAATATGCTGAGCTGGTTAAACACGATACTGTACATGTTATAGTAGCCAGGAAATATGCTGAGCTGGTTAAACACGATACTGTACATGTTATAATAACCAGGAAATATGCTGAGCTGGTTAAACACGATACTGTACATGTTATAATAACCAGGAAATATGCTGAGCTGGTTAAACACGATACTGTACATGTTATAGTAGCCAGGAAATATGCTGAGCTGGTTAAACACGATACTGTACATGTTATAATAACCAGGAAATATGCTGAGCTGGTTAAACACGATACTGTACATGTTATAATAACCAGGAAATATGCTGAGCTGGTTAAACACGATACTGTACATGTTATAATAACCAGGAAATATGCTGAGCTGGTTAAACACGATACTGTACATGTTATAGTAGCCAGGAAATATGCTGAGCTGGTTAAACACGATACTGTACATGTTATAATAACCAGGAAATATGCTGAGCTGGTTAAACACGCTACTGTACATGTTATAATAACCAGGAAATATGCTGAGCTGGTTAAACACGATACTGTACATGTTATAATAACCAGGAAATATGCTGAGCTGGTTAAACACGATACTGTACATGTTATAGTAGCCAGGAAATATGCTGAGCTGGTTAAACACGCTACTGTACATGTTACAATAACCAGGAAATATGCTGAGCTGGTTAAACACGATACTGTACATGTTATAGTAGCCAGGAAATATGCTGAGCTGGTTAAACACGCTACTGTACATATTATAGTTGCCAGGAAATATGCTGAGCTTGTTAAACACGATACTGTACATGTTATAATAACCAAGAAATAAGCTGAGCTGGTTAAACACTATACTGTATATGTTATAGTAGCCAGGAAATATGCTGAGCTGGTTAAACACGATACTGTATATGTTATAATAACCAGGAAATATGCTGAGCTGGTTAAACACGATACTGTACATGTTATAATAACCAGGAAATATGCTGAGCTGGTTAAACACGATACTGTACATGTTATAGTAGCCAGGAAATATGCTGAGCTGGTTAAACACGATACTGTACATGTTATAATAACCAGGAAATATGCTGAGCTGGTTAAACACGATACTGTACATGTTACAATAACAGAAAAATGCTGAGCTGGTTAAACACGATACTGTACATGTTATAACACAACAAAAACCAAGAAATATGCTGAGCTGGTTAAACACGATACTGTACATGTTACAATAACCAGGAAATATGCTGAGCTGGTTAAACACGATACTGTACATGTTACAATAACCAGGAAATATGCTGAGCTGGTTAAACACTATACTGTATATGTTATAGTAGCCAGGAAATATGCTCAGCTGGTTAAACACGATACTGTACATGTTATAGTAGCCAGGAAATATGCTGAGCTGGTCAAACACGATACTGTACATGTTATAGTAGCCAGGAAATATACTGAGCTGGTTAAACACGATACTGTACATGTTATTGTAGCCAGGAAATATGCTGAGCTGGTTAAACACGATACTGTACATGTTATAGTAGCCAGGAAATATGCTGAGCTGGTTAAACACGCTACTGTACATGTTATAGTAGCCAGAAAATATGCTGAGCTGGTTAAACACGATACTGTACATGCTATAATAACCAGGAAATATGCTGAGCTGGTTAAACACGATACTGTACATATTATAGTAGCCAGGAAATATGCTGAGCTTGTTAAGCACGATACTGTACATGTTATAATAACCAGGAAATATGCTGAGCTGGTTAAACACGATACTGTATATGTTATAGTAGCCAGGAAATATGCTGAGCTGGTTAAACACGCTACTGTACATGTTATAATAACCAGGAAATATGCTGAGCTGGTTAAACACGATAATGTACATGTTATAGTAGCCAGGACATATATTGAGCTGGTTAAACACGCTACTGTACATGTTATTGTAGCCAGGACATATGCTGAGCTGGTTAAACACGCTACTGTACATGTTACAATAACCAGGAAATATGCTGAGCTGGTTAAAGACGATACTGTACATGTTATAATAACCAGGAAATATGATGAGCTGGTTAAACACGATACTGTATATGTTATAGTAGCCAGGAAATATGCTGAGCTGGTTAAACACGATACTGTACATGTTACAATAACCAGGAAATATGCTGAGCTGGTTAAACACGATACTGTATATGTTATAGTAGCCAGGAAATATGCTGAGCTGGTTAAACACGATACTGTATATGTTATAGTAGCCAGGAAATATGCTGAGCTGGTTAAACACGATACTGTACATGTTATAGTAGCCAGGAAATATGCTGAGCTGGTTAAACACGATACTGTACATGTTATAATAACCAGGAAATATGCTGAGCTGGTTAAACACGATACTGTACATGTTATAATAACCAGGAAATATATTGAGCTGGTTAAACACGATACTGTACATGTTATAATAACCAGGAAATATGCTGAGCTGGTTAAACACGATACTGTATATGTTATAGTAGCCAGGAAATATGCTGAGCTGGTTAAACACGATACTGTACATGTTATAGTAGCCAGGAAATATGCTGAGCTGGTTAAACACGATACTGTACATGTTATAATAACCAGGAAATATGCTGAGCTGGTTAAACACGATACTGTACATGTTATAATAACCAGGAAATATGCTGAGCTGGTTAAACACGATACTGTACATGTTATAATAACCAGGAAATATGCTGAGCTGGTTAAACACGATACTGTACATGTTATATAACCAGGAAATATGCTGAGCTGGTTAAACACGATACTGTACATGTTATAATAACCAGGAAATATGCTGAGCTGGTTAAACACGATACTGTACATGTTATAGTAGCCAGGAAAATGCTGAGCTGGTTAAACACGATACTGTACATGTTATAGTAGCCAGGAAATTTGCTGAGCTGGTTAAACACGATACTGTATATGTTATAGTAGCCAGGAAATATGCTGAGCTTGTTAAACACGATACTGTACATGTTATAGTAGCCAGGAAATATGCTGAGCTGGTTAAACACGATACTGTATATGTTATAGTAGCCAGGAAATATGCTCAGCTGGTAAAACACGATATTGTACATGTTATAATAACCAGGAAATATGCTGAGCTGGTTAAACACGATACTGTACATGTTATAATACCCAGGAAATATGCTGAGCTGGTTAAACACGATACTGTACATGTTATAGTTGCCAGAAAATATGCTGAGCTGGTTAAACACGATACTGTACATGCTATAATAACCAGGAAATATGCTGAGCTGGTTAAACACGATACTGTACATATTATAGTAGCCAGGAAATATGCTGAGCTTGTTAAGCACGATACTGTACATGTTATAATAACCAGGAAATATGCTGAGCTGGTTAAACACGATACTGTATATGTTATAGTAGCCAGGAAATATGCTGAGCTGGTTAAACACGCTACTGTACATGTTATAATAACCAGGAAATATGCTGAGCTGGTTAAACACGATACTGTATATGTTATAGTAGCTAGGAAATATGCTGAGCTGGTTAAACACGATACTGTACATGTTACAATAACCAGGAAATATGCTGAGCTGGTTAAACACGATACTGTATATGTTATAGTAGCCAGGAAATATGCTGAGCTGGTTAAACACGATACTGTATATGTTATAGTAGCCAGGAAATATGCTCAGCTGGTTAAACACGATACTGTACATGTTATAATAACCAGGAAATATGCTGAGCTGGTTAAACACGATACTGGACATGTTATAATAACCTGGAAATATGCTGAGCTGGTTAAACACGATACTGTACTTGTTACAATAACCAGGAAATATGCTGAGCTGGTTAAACATGATACTGTATATGTTATAGTAGCCAGGATATAAGCTGAGCTGGTTAAACACGATACTGTACATGTTATAGTAGCCAGGAAATATGCTGAGCTGGTTAAACACGATACTGTACATGTTATAATAACCAGGAAATATGCTGAGCTGGTTAAACACGATACTGTACATGTTATAGTAGCCAGGAAATATGCTGAGCTGGTTAAACACGATACTGTATATGTTATAGTAGCCAGGAAATATGCTGAGCTGGTTAAACACGATACTGTACATGTTATAGTAGCCAGGAAATATGCTGAGCTGGTTAAACACGATACTGTACATGTTATAATAACCAGGAAATATGCTGAGCTGGTTAAACACGATACTGTACTTGTTACAATAACCAGGAAATATGCTTGGTTAAACATACTGTATATGTTATAGTAGCCAGGATATATGCTGAGCTGGTTAAACACGATACTGTATATGTTATAGTAGCCAGGAAATATGCTGAGCTGGTTAAACACGATACTGTATATGTTATAGTAGCCAGGAAATATGCTGAGCTGGTTAAACACGATACTGTACATGTTATAGTAGCCAGGAAATATGCTGAGCTGGTTAAACACGATACTGTACATGTTATAATAACCAGGAAATATGCTGAGCTGGTTAAACACGATACTGTACATGTTATAATAACCAGGAAATATGCTGAGCTGGTTAAACACGATACTGTACATGTTATAATAACCAGGAAATATGCTGAGCTGGTTAAACACGATACTGTACATGTTATAATAACCAGGAAATATGCTGAGCTGGTTAAACACGATACTGTACATGTTATAATAACCAGGAAATATGCTGAGCTGGTTAAACACGATACTGTACATGTTATAGTAGCCAGGAAATTTGCTGAGCTGGTTAAACACGATACTGTATATGTTATAGTAGCCAGGAAATATGCTGAGCTTGTTAAACACGATACTGTACATGTTATAGTAGCCAGGAAATATGCTGAGCTGGTTAAACACGATACTGTATATGTTACAATAACCAGCAAATATGCTGAGCTGGTTAAGCACGCTACTGTACATGTTACAATAACCAGGAAATATGCTGAGCTGGTTAAACACGATACTGTACATGTTATAGTAGCCAGGAAATATGATGAGCTCGTTAAACACGGTACTGTACATGTTATAGTAGCCAGGAAATATGCTGAGCTGGTTAAACACGATACTGTACATGTTACAATAACCAGGAAATATGCTGAGCTGGTTAAACACGATACTGTACATGATACAATAACCAGGAAATATGCTGAGCTGGTTAAACATGATACTGTACATGTTATAGTAGCCAGGAAATATGCTGAGCTTGTTAAACACGATACTGTACATGTTATAGTAGCCAGGAAATATGCTGAGCTGGTTAAACACGCTACTGTACATGTTACAATAACCAGGAAATATGCTGAGCTGGTTAAACATGATACTGTATATGTTATAGTAGCCAGGATATAAGCTGAGCTGGTTAAACACGATACTGTATATGTTATAGTAGCCAGGAAATATGCTGTGCTGGTTAAACACGATACTGTATATGTTATAGTAGCCAGGAAATATGCTCAGCTGGTAAAACACGATACTGTACATGTTATAATAACCAGGAAATATGCTGAGCTGGTTAAACACGATACTGTACATGTTATAATAACCAGGAAATATGCTGAGCTGGTTAAACACGATACTGTACATGTTATAGTAGCCAGAAAATATGCTGAGCTGGTTAAACACGATACTGTACATGCTATAATAACCAGGAAATATGCTGAAATGGTTAAACACGATACTGTACATATTATAGTAGCCAGGAAATATGCTGAGCTTGTTAAGCACGATACTGTACATGTTATAATAACCAGGAAATATGCTGAGCTGGTTAAACACGATACTGTATATGTTATAGTAGCCAGGAAATATGCTGAGCTGGTTAAACACGATACTGTACATGTTATAATAACCAGGACATATGCTGAGCTGGTTAAACACGATAATGTACATGTTACAATAACCAGGAAATATACTGAGCTGGTTAAACACGCTACTGTACATGTTATAGTAGCCAGGACATATATTGAGCTGGTTAAACACGCTACTGTACATGTTATTGTAGCCAGGACATATGCTGAGCTGGTTAAACACGCTACTGTACACGTTATAATAACCAGGAAATATGCTGAGCTGGTTAAACACGATAATGTACATGTTACAATAACCAGGAAATATACTGAGCTGGTTAAACACGCTACTGTACATGTTATAGTAGCCAGGACATATATTGAGCTGGTTAAACACGCTACTGTACATGTTATTGTAGCCAGGACATATGCTGAGCTGGTTAAACACGCTACTGTACATGTTACAATAACCAGGAAATATGCTGAGCTGGTTAAAGACGATACTGTACATGTTACAATAACCAGGAAATATGCTGAGCTGGTTAAACACGATACTGTATATGTTATAGTAGCCAGGAAATATGCTGAGCTGGTTAAACACGATACTGTATATGTTATAGTAGCCAGGAAATATGCTCAGCTGGTTAAACACGATACTGTACATGTTATAATAACCAGGAAATATGCTGAGCTGGTTAAACACGATACTGTACATGTTATAATAACCAGGAAATATGCTGAGCTGGTTAAACACGATACTGTACTTGTTACAATAACCAGGAAATATGCTGAGCTGGTTAAACATGATACTGTATATGTTATAGTAGCCAGGATATAAGCTGAGCTGGTTAAACACGATACTGTATATGTTATAGTAGCCAGGAAATATGCTGAGCTGGTTAAACACGATACTGTATATGTTATAGTAGCCAGGAAATATGCTGAGCTGGTTAAACACGATACTGTACATGTTATAGTAGCCAGGAAATATGCTGAGCTGGTTAAACACGATACTGTACATGTTATAATAACCAGGAAATATGCTGAGCTGGTTAAACACGATACTGTACATGTTATAATAACCAGGAAATATGCTGAGCTGGTTAAACACGATACTGTACATGTTATAATAACCAGGAAATATGCTGAGCTGGTTAAACACGATACTGTACATGTTATAATAACCAGGAAATATGCTGAGCTGGTTAAACACGATACTGTACATGTTATAGTAGCCAGGAAATATGCTGAGCTGGTTAAACACGATACTGTACATGTTATAGTACCAGGAAATATGCTGAGCTGGTTAAACACGATACTGTATATTATAATAACCAGGAAATATGCTGAGCTTGTTAAACACGATACTGTACATGTTATAGTAGCCAGGAAATATGCTGAGCTGGTTAAACACGATACTGTACATGTTATAGTAGCCAGGAAATATGCTGAGCTGGTTAAACACGATACTGTACATGTTATAGTAGCCAGGAAATATGCTGAGCTGGTTAAACACGATACTGTACATGTTATAATAACCAGGAAATATGCTGAGCTGGTTAAACACGATACTGTACATGTTATAGTAGCCAGGAAATATGCTGAGCTGGTTAAACACGATACTGTACATGTTATAGTAGCCAGGAAATATGCTGAGCTGGTTAAACACGCTACTGTACATGTTATAATAACCAGGAAATATGCTGAGCTGGTTAAACACGATACTGTACATGTTATAGTAGCCAGGAAATATGCTGAGCTGGTTAAACACGATACTGTACATGTTATAATAGCCAGGAAATATGCTGAGCTGGTTAAACACGATACTGTACATGTTATAATAACCAGGAAATATGCTGAGCTGTTAAACACGATACTGTACATGTTACAATAACCAGGAAATATGCTGAGCTGGTTAAACACGATACTGTACATGTTATAATAACCAGGAAATATGCTGAGCTGGTTAAACACGATACTGTACATGTTATAATAACCAGGAAATATGCTGAGCTGGTTAAACACGCTACTGTACATGTTATAGTAGCCAGGAAATAGCTGAGCTGGTTAAACACGATACTGTATATGTTATAGTAGCCAGGAAATATGCTGAGCTGGTTAAACACGATACTGTATATGTTATAGTAGCCAGGAAATATGCTGAGCTGGTTAAACACGATACTGTACATGTTATAGTAGCCAGGAAATATGCTGAGCTGGTTAAACACGATACTGTACATGTTATAATAACCAGGAAATATGCTGAGCTGGTTAAACACGATACTGTACATGTTATAATAACCAGGAAATATGCTGAGCTGGTTAAACACGATACTGTACATGTTATAATAACCAGGAAATATGCTGAGCTGGTTAAACACGATACTGTATATGTTATAGTAGCCAGGAAATATGCTGAGCTGGTTAAACACGATACTGTATATGTTACAATAATACATGTTACAATAACCAGGAAATATGCTGAGCTGGTTAAACACGATACTGTACATGTCATAGTAGCCAGGAAATATGCTGAGCTGGTTAAACACGATACTGTACATGTTATAGTAGCCAGGAAATATGCTGAGCTGGTTAAACATGCTACTGTACATGTTACAATAACAAGGAAATATGCTGAGCTGGTTAAACACGATACTGTATATGTTATAGTAGCCAGGAAATATGCTGAGCTTGTTAAACACGATACTGTACATGTTATAGTAGCCAGGAAATATGCTGAGCTGGTTAAACACGATACTGTATATGTTACTATAACCAGGAAATATGCTGAGCTGGTTAAACACGCTACTGTACATGTTACAATAACCAAGAAATATGCTGAGCTTGTTAAACACGATACTGTACATGTCATAGTAGCCAGGAAATATGCTGAGCTGGTTAAACACGATACTGTACATGTTATAGTAGCCAGGAAATATGCTGAGCTGGTTAAACACGCTACTGTACATGTTACAATAACCGGGAAATATGCTGAGCTGGTCAAACACGATACTGTATATGTTATAGTAGCTAGGAAATATACCGAGCTGGTAAACACGATACAGTACATGTTATAGTGGCAAGGAAATATGCTGAGCTGGTTAAACACGCTACTGTACATATTATAGTAGCCAGGAAATATGCTGAGCTGGTTAAACACGCTACTGTACATGTTACAATAACCAGGAAATATGCTGAGCTGGTCAAACACGATACTGTACATGCTACAATAACCAGGAAATATACCGAGCTGGTAAACACGATACTGTACATGTTATAGTAGCAAGGAAATATGCTGAGCTGGTTAAACACGATACTGTACATATTATAGTAGCCAGGAAATATGCTGAGCTGGTTAAACACGCTACTGTACATGTTACAGTAGCCAGGAAATATGCTGAGCTGGTTAAACACGATACTGTACATGCTACAATAACCAGGAAATATGCTGAGCTGGTTAAACACGATACTGTATATGTTATAGTAGCCAGGAAATATGCTGTGCTGGTTAAAC
>JABXNX010000336.1:0-18344 GCA_014843695.1 Archivesica marissinica | reverse complement strand
TACAGTTTATATCACAAAGTTACAGTTTATATCACAAAGTTACAGTATATCACAAAGTTACAGTTTATATCACAAAGTTACAGTATTATATCACAAAGTTACAGTTTATATCACAAAGTTACAGTATATATCACAAAGTTACAGTTTATATCACAAAGTTACAGTATATATCACAAAGTTACAGTATATATCACAAAGTTACAGTTTATATCACAAAGTTACAGTATATATCACAAAGTTACAGTATATATCACAAAGTTACAGTTTATATCACAAAGTTACAGTTTATATCACAAAGTTACAGTATATATCACAAAGTTACAGTTTATATCACAAAGTTACAGTATATATCACAAAGTTACAGTATATATCACAAAGTTACAGTATATATCACAAAGTTACAGTATATATCACAAAGTTACAGTTTATATCACAAAGTTACAGTATATCACAAAGTTACAGTTTATATCACAAAGTTACAGTTTATATCACAAAGTTACAGTTTATATCACAAAGTTACAGTATATCACAAAGTTACAGTTTATATCACAAAGTTACAGTAATAATATATCACAAAGTTACAGTTTATATCACAAAGTTACAGTATATATCACAAAGTTACAGTTTATATCACAAAGTTACAGTATATATCACAAAGTTACAGTATATCACAAAGTTACAGTATATATCACAAAGTTACAGTTTATATCACAAAGTTACAGTATATATCACAAAGTTACAGTTTATATCACAAAGTTACAGTATATATCACAAAGTTACAGTATATATCACAAAGTTACAGTATATATCACAAAGTTACAGTATATATCACAAAGTTACAGTATATATCACAAAGTTACAGTTTATATCACAAAGTTACAGTTTATATCACAAAGTTACAGTATATATCACAAAGTTACAGTTTATATCACAAAGTTACAGTATATATCACAAAGTTACAGTTTATATCACAAAGTTACAGTTTATATCACAAAGTTACAGTTTATATCACAAAGTTACAGTTTATATCACAAAGTTACAGTATATATCACAAAGTTACAGTTTATATCACAAAGTTACAGTTTATATCACAAAGTTACAGTATATATCACAAAGTTACAGTTTATATCACAAAGTTACAGTATATCACAAAGTTACAGTTTATATCACAAAGTTACAGTTTATATCACAAAGGTACAGTTTATATCACAAAGTTACAGTATTTCACAAAGTTACAGTTTATATCACAAAGTTACAGTATATAATATATCACAAAGTTACAGTTTATATCACAAAGGTACAGTTTATATCACAAAGTTACAGTTTATATCACAAAGTTACAGTTTATATCACAAAGTTACAGTTTATATCACAAAGTTACAGTTTATATCACAAAGTTACATTATATCACAAAGTTACAGTTTATATCACAAAGTTACAGTATATATCACAAAGTTACAGTATATATCACAAAGATACAGTTTATATCACAAAGTTACAGTATATCACAAAGTTACAGTTTTTATCACAAAGTTACAGTATATATCACAAAGGTACAGTTTATATCACAAGGTTACAGTATATACTACAAAGTTACAGTTTATATCACAAAGTTACAGTATATGTCACAAAGTTACAGTAAATAATATATCACAAAGTTACAGTTTATATCACAAAGTTACAGTATATATCACAAAGTTACAGTTTATATCACAATGTTACAGTATATATCACAAAGTTACAGTTTATATCACAAAGTTACATTTTATATCACTACGTTACAGTATATATCACAAAGTTACAGTTTATATCACAAAGTTACAGTTTATATCACAAAGTTACAGTTTATATCACAAAGGTACAGTTTATATCACACAGTTACAGTATTTCACAAAGCTACAGTTTATATCACAAAGTTACAGTATATAATATATCACAAAGTTACAGTATATATCACAACGTCACAGTATATATCATAAAGTTACAGTTTATATCACAAATTTACAGTATATTACAAAGTTACAGTTTATATCACACAGTTACAGTATATATTACAAAGGTACAGTATATATCACAACGTTACAGTATATATCACAAAGGTACAGTTTATATCACACAGTTACATTATTTCACAAAGCTACAGTTTATATCACAAAGTTACAGTATATAATATATCACAAAGTTACAGTTTATATCACAAAGATACAGTTTATATCACTACATTACAGTATATATCACAAAGTTACAGTTTATATCACAAAGTTACAGTTTATATCACAAAGTTACAGTTTATATCACAAAGGTACAGTTTATATCACACAGTTACAGTATTTCACAAAGCTACTGTTTATATCACAAAGTTACAGTATTAATATATCACAAAGTTACAGTATATAATATATCACAAAGTTACAGATTATATCACAAAGTTACATTTTCACAAAGTTACAGTTTATATCACAAAGTTACAGTTATATCACAAGTTACATTATATCACAAAGTTACAGTTATATCACAAAGTTACAGTATATATCACAAAGTTACAGTTTATATCACAAAGTTACAGTTATATCACAAAGTTACAGTTTATATCACAAAGTTACAGTATATATATATCACAAAGTTACAGTTTATATCACAAAGTTACAGTTTATATCACAAAGTTACAGTATATATCACAAAGTTACAGTTTATATCACAAAGTTACAGTTTATATCACAAAGTTACAGTTTATATCACAAAGTTACAGTATATATCACAAAGTTACAGTATATATCACAAAGTTACAGTTTATATCACAAAGTTACAGTTTATATCACAAGTTACAGTATTCACAAAGTACAGTTTATATCACAAAGTTACAGTATTTATATCACAAAGTTACAGTTTATATCACAAAGTTACAGTTTATATCACAAAGTTACAGTATATATCACAAAGTTACAGTATATATCACAAAGTTACAGTTTATATCACAAAGTTACAGTATATCACAAAGTTACAGTTTATATCACAAAGTTACAGTATATATCACAAAGTTACAGTATATATCACAAAGTTACAGTATATATCACAAAGTTACAGTTTATATCACAAAGTTACAGTATATTATATCACAAAGTTACAGTTTATATCACAAAGTTACAGTATATATCACAAAGATACAGTTTATATCACAAAGTTACAGTATATCACAAAGTTACAGTTTATATCACAAAGTTACAGTATATATCACAAAGGTACAGTATATATCACAAAGTTACAGTATATAATATATCACAAAGTTACAGTTTATATCACAAAGATACAGTTTATATCACTACATTACAGTATATATCACAAAGTTACAGTTTATATCACAAAGTTACAGTTTATATCACAAAGTTACAGTTTATATCACACAGTTACAGTATATATTACAAAGGTACAGTATATATCACAAAGTTACAGTTTATATCACAAAGGTACAGTTTATATCACACAGTTACAGTATTTCACAAAGCTACTGTTTATATCACAAAGTTACAGTATATAATATATCACAAAGTTACAGTATATAATATATCACAAAGTTACAGTTTATATCACAAAGTTACACTATATATCACAAAGTTACAGTTTATATCACAAAGTTACAGTATATAATATATCACAAAGTTACAGTTTATATCACAAAGGTACAGTTTATATCACAAAGTTACAGTTTATATCACAAAGTTACAGTTTATATCACAAAGTTACAGTTTATATCACAAAGTTACAGTTTATATCACAAAGTTACATTATATCACAAAGTTACAGTTTATATCACAAAGTTACAGTATATATCACAAAGATACAGTTTATATCACAAAGTTACAGTATATCACAAAGTTACAGTTTATATCACAAAGTTACAGTATATATTACAAAGGTACAGTATATAACAAAGTTACAGTATATATCACAAAGGTACAGTTTATATCACACAGTTACATTATTTCAAAAGTACAGTTTATATCACAAAGCTACAGTATATAATATATCACAAAATTACAGTTTATATCACAAAGTTACAGTTTATATCACTACGTTACAGTATATATCACAAAGTTACAGTTTATATCACAAAGTTACAGTTTATTTCACAAAGTTACAGTTTATATCACAAAGGTACAGTTTTTATCACACAGTTACAGTATTTCACAAAGCTACAGTTTATATCACAAAGTTACAGTATATAATATATCACAAAGTTACAGTATACAATATATCACAAAGTTACAGTTTATATCACAAAGTTACACTATATATCACAAAGTTACAGTTTATATCACAAAGTTACAGTATATAATATATCACAAAGTTACAGTTTATATCACAAAGGTACAGTTTATATCACAAAGTTACAGTTTATATCACAAAGTTACAGTTTATATCACAAAGTTACAGTTTATATCACAAAGTTACAGTTTATATCACAAAGTTACAGTTTATATCACAAATTTACATTATATCACAAAGTTACAGTTTATATCACAAAGTTACAGTATATGTCACAAAGTTACAGTATATATCACAAAGTTACAGTTTATATCACAAAGTTACAGTATATATCACAAAGATACAGTTTAAATCACAACGTTACAGTTTTTATCACAAAGTTACAGTCTATATCACAAGGTTACAGTATATATCACAAAGTTACAGTTTATATCACAAAGATACAGTTTATTTCACAAAGTTACAGTATATATCACAAAGTTACAGTTTATATCACAAAGTTACAGTATATAATATATCACAAAGTTACAGTTTATATCACAAAGTTACAGTATATATCACAAAGTTACAGTTTATGTCACAAAGTTACAGTATATAATATATCAGAAAGTTACAGTTTATATCACAAAGTTACAGTTTATAGCACAAAGTTACAGTATATTACAAAGTTACAGTTTATATCACAAAGATACAGTTTATATCACAAAGTTACAGTATATATCACAACGTTACAGTACATCACAAAGTTACAGTTTATATCACAAAGTTGCAGTATATATCACAAAGTTACAGATTATATCACAAAGTTACAGTATATATCACAAAGTTACAGTATATATCACAACGTCACAGTATATATCATAAAGTTACAGTTTATATCACAAATTTACAGTATATTACAAAGTTACAGTTTATATCACACAGTTACAGTATATATTACAAAGGTACAGTATATATCACAACGTTACAGTATATATCACAAAGGTACAGTTTATATCACACAGTTACATTATTTCACAAAGCTACAGTTTATATCACAAAGTTACAGTATATAATATATCACAAAGTTACAGTTTATATCACAAAGTTACAGTTTATATCACAAAGGTACAGTTTATATCACACAGTTACAGTATTTCACAAAGCTACAGTTTATATCACAAAGTTACAGTATATAATATATCACAAAGTTACAGTATATAATATATCACAAAGTTACAGTTTATATCACAAAGTTACACTATATATCACAAAGTTACAGTTTATATCACAAAGTTACAGTATATAATATATCACAAAGTTACAGTTTATATCACAAAGGTACAGTTTATATCACAAAGTTACAGTTTATATCACAAAGTTACAGTTTATATCACAAAGTTACAGTTTATATCACAAAGTTACAGTTTATATCACAAAGTTACATTATATATCACAAAGTTACAGTATATATCACAAAGATACAGTTTATATCACAAAGTTACAGTATATCACAAAGTTACAGTTTTTATCACAAAGTTACAGTATATATCACAAAGGTACAGTTTATATCACAAGGTTACAGTATATACTACAAAGTTACAGTTTATATCACAAAGTTACAGTATATGTCACAAAGTTACAGTAAATAATATATCACAAAGTTACAGTTTATATCACAAAGTTACAGTATATATCACAAAGTTACAGTTTATATCACAATGTTACAGTATATATCACAAAGTTACAGTTTATATCACAAAGTTACATTTTATATCACTACGTTACAGTATATATCACAAAGTTACAGTTTATATCACAAAGTTACAGTTTATATCACAAAGTTACAGTTTATATCACAAAGGTACAGTTTATATCACACAGTTACAGTATTTCACAAAGCTACAGTTTATATCACAAAGTTACAGTATATAATATATCACAAAGTTACAGTATATATCACAACGTCACAGTATATATCATAAAGTTACAGTTTATATCACAAATTTACAGTATATTACAAAGTTACAGTTTATATCACACAGTTACAGTATATATTACAAAGGTACAGTATATATCACAACGTTACAGTATATATCACAAAGGTACAGTTTATATCACACAGTTACATTATTTCACAAAGCTACAGTTTATATCACAAAGTTACAGTATATAATATATCACAAAGTTACAGTTTATATCACAAAGTTACAGTTTATATCACAAAGTTACAGTTTATATCACAAAGTTACAGTTTATATCACAAAGTTACAGTTTATATCACAAAGTTACAGTTTATATCACAAAGTTACAGTAATAATATATCACAAAGTTACAGTTTATATCACAAAGTTACAGTATATATCACAAAGTTACAGTTTATATCACAAAGTTACAGTATATATCACAAAGTTACAGTTTATATCACAAAGTTACAGTATATATCACAAAGTTACAGTTTATATCACAAAGTTACAGTATATATCACAAAGTTACAGTATATCACAAAGTTACAGTTTATATCACAAAGTTACAGTATATATCACAAAGTTACAGTTTATATCACAAAGTTACAGTATATATCACAAAGTTACAGTATATCACAAAGTTACAGTTTATATCACAAAGTTACAGTTTATATCACAAAGTTACAGTATATATCACAAAGTTACAGTTTATATCACAAAGTTACAGTTTATATCACAAAGTTACAGTATATATCACATCTCGACTGTAACATATCTGCTAATCACATCTCGACTGTAACATCGGTGCTAATCACATCTCGACTGTAACATCGCTGCTAATCACATCTCAATCACAGTTCGCACCCGAACAATGCCTTTGATAGAACAATTGATTGATATAGGTGTTTTATTGATAGCGGGTGTAAACATTTCTGTGCACACCGAAGTCGGCCATGCTAAAGAATGTTTTGCGTATTTTTGAACAGGCTTGCTTAATATTATATCAAGATTCAAGTACTTATTACAATGTACCCCTAAATGGACATAAGATTCGGATTCCTCCACTGATATACTACCTAACTTCCAATTTCTAGAACTATTTTTAAAATCACCTTCTTGAATACAATTACGCTACATTTCCCAGCATTATACATGTACCCTTCTTTTGTAGAATTTTTATAGCATATATCAATTCATTTTTCTAGACCAGATTTGGAGCAAGATAGTAGCACCATGTCGTCAGCATGAGTTGGACATCCGTAACAAGTATCATGTATATTCAAACAGTAGTTCGACGAAGCAATTTCGTTCATCAGATCATTGACGAAAATTAAATAAAGCCATGGACTGATACATTGACTTTGTCGTGTTCCTTGCTCAACATTGAACCATTCGGATGTAATTCCTTGAGTCCTAACACAACTCTGTACATTGTTGAGCATGTTGGATATTATTTTATACATTTGATAATTTACTATTTTGTGCAGTTTAAGCATAAGCAGAGAATGGGTAACTCTGTCCAAAAAACATGAATATAATTTGGAGTTGTTTTCTTTTGCAAAATGAATGCTTTCACGCAATACAAATGGTGTCATAGTACAACTAAGCTTTTTCTGGAAACCACATTATAATGCATTTACTTGAAAACTGTTGATACTTTCAATACCTTTTCGTATAACTTTAAAATATTTGAACATAGAGATATCACCCGATAACTGTTAGGATCATTATTTCGCTTTTTACCGCCTTTATAAAGTTTGGCACTTGTTTTTTAGATTAATCGGTATATAGCAAAATTCGGACATTTTCTGGAAAAGTTTGGTGATTACACTTATAAGTAAATCGCTCCCATGTTTAACATTTATATTCAATGTTTACCCAAGCTGAAAATGTAAACATATTTTAAGTTTGGATATGTTTTCAGCTTGGATAAATGCTATTTGATATTTAAATGTTTTCATATACACATGTGAAGAATTTAATTATTTTCAGATTTATTGTGTTCAATAATTCAATTATTTATTATATTTGTTTCTGTATTTTCAGCTTAAGGGGAAATTACTGCTGCTGCTTATGAGACTGGAGACGACGCTGCGTCCTCCATTGCAGATGAGGAATCAACCCAGAACATGTAGCAGGGCATGACATTGCAGACATCAATATGGTACTTAGTGGACGTGAATATCATAAAGCAACTCCCACAACTACCTCCCCACAGCAGGCGACTCCTTCCTCCACTGGCGGCAAGAAGAAGACACATGCACAGAAAATGAGCGAACAGGATGCTGCCTTCTTCAACCACATGAAGGATAGGGCCGACGCAGCAGCCCAATTCCGAGATCAGCCCAGTTCCGAGATCAGCCCAGTTCCAAATCAGCCCAGTTCCGAGATCAGCCCAGTTCCGAGATCAGCTGATTTATGCTGTTGTAACCTTCACCGGATGACAGATGCCTCATGGTACACGCAAACTTCAGTCCTGAATCAAGGGCTTGCCTCCACCAGGTATCTTGTTTGGTGATGCAGGTTGTGATCCGAGCTTCATCGTATAATTCCATGGGCAGCCTCATGTAGTTGACGAAAGCTTCTGGATCTTCTTCTCTCAGCTCCCTCATCAATGTGTCATACTGACCGAGCAGCTCCCATCTGGATATCCAGGGCTTGCCACCAGTATCTTCTGCGTTTTCTTCTTTCATTTCCATGAGAGCAACATGCTGCAGAAGTCTCAGTCTACGAGCAGCATTCATGATGGACCGGTCAAAGTACTGTCACTGAATAAGACACACACGTGACCCTTTTATACTCCAGACGTGAGCAGCTCAGCCTAATCTTGAAATCCACGCATCAGGAATCCTACAACTGTCGTCATATCCAGGAAGATCGGGACACTACCGGAACATAATCCTGTCACAGTCTGCTGTACCGCAATGCAAACGGATTTGTCTGAAGTCGTATTGTGCAATGGTAAATCCAGATCGTGACAGTTCACCACGACAACGTCCCGATACAGCAGAATCTGTCACGACATAGTTACGATTGTAATCCGACTAGACAAAAATGTTTCCCCGAATGTTACGGGGAACACCTAACTGTCGGGAGTGATTGGCCGAACTCTCCGAACCATTGCCGATATGTAGGACTCGAACGTATATCACTGCGTTCAGGCAATGATAGGACGTTCCAGATCATTGAAGATAGTAATCCGACTGTTCGTGTCGTAGCACTATCTGATCTTAAACAGGAGGCGTAATCGGCACTGTGTGAACGCCGCATAACTGGGTCTTCCTCCACCAGTAAAGACTGGAGAGTCGTCATATGACCTAAGCTGTCGATGCGAGATTATACACAAACAAACAAACAAATCAATGATATACTTTTACAATTTGATAGACTCAAAGTTACATCATCCCAACAACATAAGATGCAGTTATTTCCATTCCATTATAGCTATGGCATTTTTATAAAGTACAATTTCATCGGAAACCCAGTCTGAAATTATTCATCGATTCGAATATTTGACAGATGTAGAAAATGTATGAGGAATTACACATTTATTTAACTGACAGAAAATACGTATTATATGATCGTCTGAGCAGAGGAAATGAGCAATATGGTTATCAAGTGCATTTAACCCGATTAGGTGCTATAAACAACACAACTCAATTGAGTTAGAAAGGTTAAGCATGAATTTACAGGAAGTGCGGAAAAACTGTTTAAACGTTCCAACATTATACGCGTATAACTCCGTGGCAGTTTATTTCTTGGCTATAGGCATGGCTCATGCTTAGGCCATATTCGACACACATTTGGACGTGTAAACTTCAAAGCAAAATGTCAATATTTTATTTGTCCGTTACAATTATAGTGTAATATTAAAGTCATTTTATAGGTTATGCATACGTACTATGCGGATATAGTCTCAAACGTTTCAAGTGAAGAAGCTATTCACTGGCATGCCGATATATTGTCCGTCCGTCCGTCCGTCCACTCCCGGAATACTGCTCAGAGTGGCACCCAGGGAATTGCTCCACTAACAATAGTCGGAGATATGCCGTATCGCACAGGGAATTGCTCCACTAACAATAGTCGGAGATACGCCGTATCGCACAGGGAATTGCTCCACTAACAATAGTCGGAGATACGCCGTATCGCACAGGGAATTGCTCCACTAACAATAGTCGGAGATACGCCGTATCGCCCAATGTATTCCTTCACCAACAACAGTCGGAGGGTCGTTCTATCAAACTGGGTATTCCTTCACAAACAATAGTCGGAGAGTCGTAGCATCACCCACACTATTCCTCCACCAACAACAGCCGGAGGATCGCCCTATCACCCACGGTATTCCTCCACAAACAATAGCCGGAGGGTCGCTCTATAAAACGGGGTATTCCTTCACCAACAATAACCGGAGAGTCGCCGTATCACCTAGGGTATTCCTTCACCAACAATAACCGGAGAGTCGCCGTATCACCAAGGGTATTCCTTCACAAACAATAGCCGGAGAGTCTCCGTATCACCAAGGGTATTCCTTCACAAACAATAGCCGGAGAGTCTCCGTATCACCAAGGTATTCTTTCACCAACAATAGCCGCATAGTTTCCGTATAACCTAGGGTATTCCTTCACCAACAATAGCCGTAGAGTCTCCGTATAACCTAGGGTATTCCTTCACCAACAATATCCGTAGAGTCTCCGTATCACCTAGGGCATTCCTTCACCAACAATAACCGCAGAGTAGCCGTATCACCTAGGGTAATCTTTCAACAAGAATAACCGGAAAGTCGCCGTATCACCTAGGGTATTCCTTCACCAACAATAACCGGAGAGTCACCGTATCACCTAGGGTATTCTTTCACCAACAAAAGCCCGAGAGTAGCCGTATCACCTAGGGTATTCCTTCACCAACAATAACCGAGAGTAGCCGTATTATCCATGGTAATCTTTCACCAACAATAACCGCAGAATAGCCGTATCACCTAGGGTATTCCTTCACCAACAATAGCCCGAGAGTAGCCGTATCACCTAGGGTATTCCTTCACCAACAATAACCGAGAGTAGCCGTATCACCCATGGTAATCTTTCACCAACAATAGCCGGAGAGTCTCCGTATCACCTAGGGTATTCCTTCACCAACAATAGCCGGAGAGTCTCCGTATAACCTAGGGTATTCCTTCACCAACAATAGCCATAGAGTCTCCGTATAACCTAGGGTATTCCTTCACCAACAATAGCCGTAGAGTCTCCGTATCACCTAGGGCATTCCTTCACCAACAATAACCGCAGAGTAGCCGTATCACGTAGGGTATACTTTCAACAACAATAACCGGAAAGTAGCCGTATCACCTAGGGTATTCCTTCACCAACAATAACCGCACAGTAGCCGTATCACCTAAGGTATTCCTTCACCAACAATAGCCGGAGAGTAGCCGTATCACCTAGGGTATTGCTTCACCAACAATAACCGCACAGTAGCCGTATCACCTAAGGTATTCCTTCACCAACAATAGCCGGAGAGTAGCCGTATCACCTAGGGTATTGCTTCACCAACAATAACCACAGAGTAGCCGTATCACCCAGGGTATTCCTTCACCAACAATAACCGGAAAGTCGCCGTATCACCTAGGGTATTCCTTCACCAACAATAGCCGGAGAGTAGCCGTATCACCTAGGGTATTCCTTCACCAACAATAGCCGGAAAGTCGCCGTATCACCTAGGGTATTCCTTCACCAACAATAACCGGAAAGTCGCCGTATCACCTAGGGTATTCCTTCACCAACAATAGCCGGAGAGTAGCCGTATCACCTAGGGTATTCCTTCACCAACAATAACCGAAGAATCGCCGTATCACCTAGGGTATTCCTTCACCAACAATAGCCGGAGAGTAGCCGTATCACCTAGGGTATTCTTTCACCAACAATAACCGGAGAGTAGCCGTATCACCTAGGGTATTCTTTCACCAACAATAACCGAAGAGTAGCCGTATCACCTAGGGTATTCCTTCACCAACAATAGCCGGAGAGTAGCCGTATAACCTAGGGTATTCCTTCACCAACAATAGCCGGAGAGTAGCCGTATCACCTAGGGTATTCTTTCACCAACAATAACCGCAGAGTAGCCGTATCACCTAGTGTATTCCTTCACCAACAATAGCCGGAGAGTCTCCGTATCACCAAGGTATTCCTTCACCAACAATAGCCGGAGAGTTTCCGTATCACCAAGGTATTCTTTCACCAACAATAGCCGCATAGTCTTCGTATCACCTAGGGTATTCCCTCCCCAACAATAGCTGGAGAATCTCCGTATCACCTAGGGTATTCCTTCACCAACAATAGCCGCAGAGTCGCCGTATCACCAAGGGTATTCCTTCCCCAACAATAGCCGCAGAGTCGCCGTATCACCAAGGGTATTCCTTCACCAACAATAGCCGCAGAGTCGCCGTATCACCAAGGGTATTCCTTCACCAACAATAGCCGCAGAGTCGCCGTATCACCATGGGTATTCCTTCACCAACAATAGTCGAAGAGTCGCCGTATCAACCATGGTATTGTTTCAACAACAATAGCCGGAGAGTCGTCGTATCACCAAGGGTATTCCTTCACCAACAATAGCCGGAGAGTCGCCGTATCAACCAGGGTATTCTTTCACCAACAATAGCCGGAGAGTCGCCGTATCACCAAGGGTATTCTTTCACCAACAATAGCCGGAGAGTCTCCGTATCACCAAGGGTATTCCTTCACCCACAATAGCCGGAGAGTCGCCGTATCACCAAGGTATTCTTTCACCAACAATAGCCGCATAGTCTCCGTATCACCAAGGGTATTCCTTCACCAACAATAGTCGCAGAGTCTCCGTATCACCAAGGGTATTCCTTCACCAACAATAGCCGGAGAGTCGCCGTATCACCAAGGTATTCTTTCACCAACAATAGCCGCATAGTCTCCGTATCACCAAGGGTATTCCTTCACCAACAATAGTCGCAGAGTCTCCGTATCACCAAGGGTATTCCTTCACCAACAATAGCCGCAAAGTCGCCGTATCACCTAAGCTGTTGTTATGACTCTAACCCCCCCCCCAAGCAAGTAAACACAAATATTGATTCTGTAACAAGTATAAAAGAAACATAGGATCCGAAAGTAATGTAGGTAAATATTCCAATAGCTTCTTCACAACAAATGTTACTAGGAACTCACTTATATAGTATTTGTTCGAGAGTTTGTGTTGCATAAGAATATTGAAGATAAAGGACGGTATTAATGCAAACATGGACGATTTACTCTACACCATATATTTCTATAGCGAAGGGATCCGAATCTACAGCGTTGAGGGACAAGTTACTTCAAGTCAAATAAGATTTTAACCACTCATCCAAGGATGCAGCATTACATGAGATGTAGAAGGAAGCTCACACTAACTAAGTGGCGTGCGTGGTCCAGTGGTAGAGCGTCGGATTTGGAATCGAACGGTCCCGGGTTCGATACTCGGTCAGGCCACGTATGTAGTGCCATTGAGCAAGGCACCTCACACACATTGCTTAGTACTGGTTAATCGTGTAGGTCGGCTAAGCCTGCCCAGGAAAACATGTCTAAGTCCCCGCGAAGGGTTTGACATTAAAAGGAACACACAACATAACTAACTCGGAATGGTTATTCTACAGCTCTGAACTATATCCCATTAGCTGTGAACATCTCAACATCTCACATCAAATTCAAAATTATATCGCTAGCAAATGGTTTTTTGCTTATCCACGAAATTATCCAAGAACATTTTGCGAGCGATGTTGATGTATACGTATATATTTATACTACTGGATGGCGATAATCGCTCTGTCAGTATAAACGATTGGTGTGCTTGAGGGAAGACTAGCATGCACGCAATGGCTGTTCCAGACGGTTTCCTTTAAGATAGTTTTTGTGCACGAACATCTCGTGGTGCCTTCTCAATTCCCTTTGGGCCAAGTATAAGAGTATTTGCCCAATTGTTCGTCTGCTGAAAAGGACAACGTGTTTATTATTCGTTTATTGTATTATGAATCACTTTTACTAGAACTGTTCTATGTATGTGAAGGCAGCTAAGGTGGCACTGAGAAGCAAATATGTGCAAGTTCAATGGAAATGTGCGTGTTGTCATAAGTATTATGTAGACTTTAGAACGCATATATGTACAAACAGAAAAGAGCAAGTGTGTCATTATGTATCATTCTATCATGAGTTGATACTGTGTGGCTATAAACAAAGAACAAATCTGCTGTTGTTAAATCTGCAATAATCAATTGATAGAGCCGGTCGATTTTACGGCTGTTGAATTTTGCCCTGCCCACAAAATAACACACTTATTTATTTGTTCGTAGCATTATAGCGAGTCTTACGGTAAGTCGATATGTTTTCTTAATTAAAATCTTCGTACCGGAAAATGAATTGTAGGAGAATAGTTAAGAGAGGCCTCATCGAGACCGGACGGAACGAGCATATGGACCGGACCCGCAATGAGGTCCGAATGCATTCTTAGTGAGCTAGTTTATTCCGAAAGCGTTGTTATGAACCAGCTTAACATTCACTGACACTATTTGATAATGGAATAAAATCAACAAACGCAATGTTATTGTAGGCCTAAAGTATAAACATTTTTCGGCAAATAAAATGGATGCCAATTGAAAGAATGTAATAACACAACGTTGGAAATATTCTAAAACCGGATTTAAAATTTCGAATCGATAAACAAAACGGACTCACCTGTGAATATATAATAATAGAATTTAAAATAGCATACAATGTGTTGGGATAGTTGGCGTAGGACCGAAGACGAGCATTATTTTTTCTCTCAATAGTTGTTTTTATTTATTTCAATATTCTATTTTTTAATGGAAATCAATAGAATTATGAGAATATAATTTTTTATCTTCATACTGCAAAATATTTTTAAGGATTTAATAATTCTACTTTAATTTGTATAATAACAAAATTACACTATCATAATCGTTGCTGTTTTGAACAGTAGATTGTTGGTTGTTCGGGTTTACTCCTGCAGCAGCACCATTTTGGGCTATATCGCAAGGGGTAGGTTACCTAACACCAACTTTTCCTGGGCAGGTTCCAGCTGTTATTCAGTATTTGGTACACATAGGAACTGCCATTTTGTTAATATGATTGAGAAACGACCTGAGCGGGGCTCGAACCCGTGACTATCAGTTGTCATGTGTTACAGTGATATACAAGTCACCGACCTTAACCACTCAACCACGGAAGCTGACTTTTTGCACAATAGAACTAGTAACAGTAGCAGTAACAGTATCACATACATACATATGTGTCCACTACACGAGAAGATAGTTCTATTAGCCCCGGTCGTGGATTCAATATATTAGAATTTAACTATGCTATGGATCTATGATTGAGCTCACTGCGATACTTTGCCTTATTCATATTATTGGTTTGGTTATGTTTGAATGTAAATAATATTCGTCTTGCCGTTGTGTAGTGTGTATTATATATATACCTTTACCTATCTTGCAATCGATGTATGTGTGTCTTGGGGAGTGGGTGGTTCTGGTTGAATAGTTGGTTAGAGCTCGGGTATATATACCTTTACCTATCTTGCAATCGAGGTATGTGTGTCTTGGGGAGTGGATGGTTCTGGTTGGATAGTTGGTTAGAGCTCGGGTATATATACCTTTAACTATCTTGCAATCGAGGTATGTGTGTCTTGGGGAGTGGATGGTTTTGGTTGGATAGTTGGTTAGATATCGTTTTTCACCGACCGGGAAATAATGGATACCCGATAAATTCTGTTGCCGAAATATTTCGTACATGAAACTTGCATTTTCTCCTATTCGCCTATAACACAAGTAATGCCTCCCAACTCAGCTACGCTAAATGACTTATTTCATATGTTTTCATTGCATGCTCAAACTATACGCTCCAATTATCAGACGCTACCATTCGTAGTATTGTCTTAAGTTATTGTGTTAATACAAGTTAAATTTGAAATTGTTCAAAGACGGCCTCCACAAAACATTGCTGTTATTGTAATCTCGATAGCCTCGATTTAATCCAGCTGTCATCGTTATCACGTGTACAATGCATACTTGTCAGGTATAAGTGATCAATTACAACAGTCGCTAGTGGCAAAACGCTGGACTGGTAATCCAGGTATCGCAGGTTCGATCCCCCGTCTGACCCTAATAAAATTAACAGTCTTTCAGATGGGACGTTAAACCGAGGTCTCGTGTCGGTGCTTTACACCATGCACGTAAAAGAACCAGAGAATGGGTCTCTGTCTGTATCATGCACTATCCTCCAAATATCTAAAATTACTAATCTCTTCAGGAGGCATCGCTCATATGGGCAACCGGTAGCGACGATAAATAAACGTAAAACACACACAAGTCGCTAGTGGAGATTGTAGTGTCGGGTATTGGTAGTTTCATTCAGTACTCACAGAATGAGGGTGGTCAACGTTTCACACCAACATACTTAGTTTAAACAATGTGTCACACAAAACATAATAACATATATTAAATACAACACAAATACTACATAATGCAAAGGATCGAGTTGGAAGCTAAAAGTAGCCGTTATAACCATTTTCCATCAACAATTATGCAATCAAGAATGTGTTTAGGGCAATAACATGAGTAAGAAAGCAATCACCCGACAGCAACGCTCATACATAGTATAGGACGCCATATACCAGTCATAACTCCATTGTCATACATAGTATAGGACGCCATATACCAGTCATAACTCCATAGCCATATATAGAATAAGACGCCATATACCAGTCATAACTCCATTGCCATATATAGTATAGGACGCCATATACCAGTCATAACTCCATTGCCATATATAGTATAGGACGCCATATACCAGTCATAACTCCATTGTCATACATAGTATAGGACGACATATACCAGTCATAACTCCATTGCCATACATAGTATAGGACGCCATATACCAGTCATTATTCCATTGCCATACATAGTATAGGACGCCATATACCAGTCATAACTCCATTGCCATATATAGTATTGTACGCCATATAACAGTCATAACTCCATTGCCATACATAGTATAGGACGCCATATACCAGTCATAACTCCATTGCCATAATATTATAGGACGTCATATACCAGTCATAACTCCATAGCCATATATAGTATTGTACGCCATATAACAGTCATAACTCCATTGCCATACATAGTATAGGACGCCATATACCAGTCATAACTCCATAGCCATATATAGTATTGTACGCCATATAACAGTCATAACTCCATTGCCATACATAGTATAGGACGCCATATACCAGTCATGACTCCATAGCCATATATAGTATTGTACGCCATATAACAGTCATAACTCCATTGCCATACATAGTATAGGACGCCATATACCAGTCATAACTCCATAGCCATATATAGTATTGTACGCCATATAACAGTCATAACTCCATTGCCATATATAGTATTGGACGCCATATACCAGTCATAACTCCATTGCCATATATAGTATAGGACGCCATATACCAGTCATAACTCCATTGCCATATATAGTATTGTACGCCATATAACAGTCATAACTCCATTGCCATATATAGTATTGGACGCCATACAGTCATAACTCCATTGCCATATATAGTATTGGACGCCATATACCAGTCATAACTACATTGCCATATATAGTATTGGACGCCATATACCAGTCATAACTCCATTGCCATATATAGTATTGTACGCCATATAACAGTCATAACTCCATTGCCATATATAGTATTGTACGCCATATAACAGTCATAACTCCATTGCCATATATAGTATTGTACGCCATATAACAGTCATAACTCCATTGCCATATATAGTATTGTACGCCATATAACAGTCATAACTCCATTGCCATATATAGTATTGTACGCCATATAACAGTCATAACTCCATTGCCATATATAGTATTGTACGCCATATAACAGTCATAACTACATTGCCATATATAGTATTGGACGCCATATACCAGTCATAACTCCATTGCCATATATAGTATTGTACGCCATATAACAGTCATAACTACATTGCCATATATAGTATTGGACGCCATATACCAGTCATAACTCCATTGCCATATATAGTATTGTACGCCATATAAC
>JABXNX010000335.1:0-18351 GCA_014843695.1 Archivesica marissinica | reverse complement strand
ACAATGCACGGGACACTCGCATACAATGCACGGGACAGTCGCATACAATGCCCACACACAATGCACGGGACACTCGCATACAATACACGGGACAGTCGCATACAATGCACGGGACAGTCGCATACAATGCACGGGACACTCGCATACAATGCACGGGACATTCGCATACAATGCACGAGACACTCACATACAATGCACAGGACACTCGCATACAATGCACGGGACAGTCTCATACAATGCACGGGACTGTCGCATACAATGCACGGGACAGTCGCATACAATGCACAGGACACTCGCATACAATGCACGGGACTCGCATACAATGCACGGGACACTCGCATACAATGCACGGGACAGTCGCATACAATGCCCACACACAATTCACGGGACACTCGCATACAATACACGGGACAGTCGCATACAATGCACGGGACAGTCGCATACAATGCACGGGACACTCGCATACAATGCACGGGACACTCGCATACAATGCACGGGACACTCGCATACAATGCACGGGACACTCGCATACAATGCACGGGACACTCGCATACAATGCACGGGACAGTCGAATACAATGCACACATACAATGCACGGGACAGTCGCATACAATACACGGGACAGTCGCATACAATGCACGGGACAGTCGCATACAATGCACGGGACAGTCGCATACAATGCACGGGACATTCGCATACAATGCACGAGACACTCACATACAATGCACAGGACACTAGCATACAATGCACGGGACAGTCGCATACAATGCACGGGACAGTCGCATACAATGCACGGGACAGTCGCATACAATGCACGAGACACTCGCATACAATGCACGGGACACTCGCATACAATGCACGGGACACTCGCATACAATGCACGGGACACTCGCATACAATGCACGGGACACTCGCATACAATGCACGGGACAGTCGCATACAATACACGGGACAGTCGCATACAATGCACGGGACAGTCGCATACAATGCACGGGACAGTCGCATACAATGCACGGGACAGTCGCATACAATGCACGGGACACTCGCATACAATGCACGGGACACTCGCATACAATGCACGGGACAGTCGCATACAATGCACGGGACAGTCGCATACAATGCACGGGACACTCGCATACAATGCACGGGACACTCGCATACAATGCACGGACATCGCATACAATGCACGGGACACTCACATACAATGCACGGGACACTCGCATACAATGCACGGACAGTCGCATACAATGCATGGGACAGTCGCATACAATGCACGGGACAGTCGCATACAATGCACGGACACTCCATACAATGCACGGGACAGTCGCATACAATGCACGGGACACTCGCATACAATGCACGGGACACTCGCATACAATGCACGGGACACTCGCATACAATGCACGGGACAGTCGCATACAATGCACGGACAGTCGCATACAATGCACGGGACAGTCGCATACAATGCACGGGACAGTCGCATACAATGCACGGGACAGTCGCATACAATGCACGGGACAGTCGCATACAATGCACGGGACAGTCGCATACAATGCACGGGACACTCGCATACAATGCACGGGACACTCGCATACAATGCACGGGACACTCGCATACAATGCACGGGACAGTCGCATACAATGCACGGGACAGTCGCATACAATGCACGGGACAGTCGCATACAATGCATGGGACAGTCGCATACAATGCACGGGACAGTCGCATACAATGCACGAGACACTCGCATACAATGCACGGTACAGTCGCATACACTGCATGGGACAGTCGCATACAATGCACGGGACACTCGCATACAATGCACGGAACACTCGCATACAATGCACGAGACACTCGCATACAATGCACGGGAAACTCGCATACAATGCACGGGACACTCGCATACAATGCACGAGACAGTCGCATACAATGCACGGGACACTCGCATACAATGCACGAAACAGTCGCATTCAATGCACGGGACGGTCGCATACAATGCACGGGACACTCGCATACAATACACGGGACACTCGCATACAATACACGGGACAATCGCATACAATGCACGGGACACTCGCATACAATGCACGGGGCACTCCTATACAATGCACGGGACACTCGCATACACTGCACACATACAATGCATGGGGCACTCACATACAATACACGTGACACTCGCATACACTGCACACATACAATGCATGGGACACTCACATACAATACACGTGACACTCGCATACATTGCACACATACAATGCACGGGACAGTCGCATAAAATGCACGGGAAACTCGCATACAATACACGGTACACTCGCATACAATGCACGGGACACTCGCATACAATGCACGGGACACTCGCATACACTGCACACATACAATGCATGGGACACTGACATACAATACACGTGACACTCGCATACACTGCACACAAACTGCATACAATGCACGGGACAGTCGCATACAATACACGTGACACTCGCATACAATGTACGGGACACTCGCATACACTGCACACATACAATGCACGGGACAGTCGCATACAATGCACGGGACACTTGCATACAATGCACGGGACACTCACAAACATTGCACGGGACACTCGCATAAAATGTACACATACAATGCACGGGACACTCACATACAATGCACGGGACACTCGCATACAATGCACGGGACATTCGCATACAATGCACGAGACAGTCGCATACAATGCACGGGACACTCGCATACAATGCACGGAACAGTCGCATACAATGCACACATACAATGCACGGGACAGTCGCATACAATGCACGGGACAGTCGCATTCAATGCACGGGACACTCGCATACAATGCACGGGACAATCGCATACAATGCACACATACAATGCACGGGAGAGTCGTATACAATGCACACATACAATGCACGGGACAGTCACATACAATGCACGGGACAGTCGCATACAATGCACGTGACAGTCGCATACAATGCACGGGACACTCGCATACAATGCACGGGACACTCGCATACAATGCACGGGACACTCTCATACAATGCACGGGACATTCGCATACAATGCACGGCACAGTCGCATACAATGCACGGGACAGTCGCATACAATGCACGGGACAGTCGCATACAATGCACGGGACAGTCGCATATAAAGCACGGGACAGTCGCATACAATGTACGGGACAGTCGCATACAATGCACGGGACACTCGCATACAATGCAGGGGACACTCGCATACAATGCACGGGACACTCGCATACAATGCACGGGACAGTCGCATACAATGCACGGGACAGTCGCATACAATGCACGGGACAGTCGCATACAATGCACGGGACAGTCGCATACAATGCACGGGACAGTCGCATACAATGCACGGGACAGTCGCATACAATGCACGGGACAGTCGCATACAATGCACGGGACAGTCGCATACAATGCACGGGACAGTCGCATACAATGCACGGGACAGTCGCATACAATGCACGGGACAGTCGCATACAATGCACGGGACAGTCGCATACAATGCACGGGACAGTCGCATACAATGCACGGGACATCGCATACAATGCACGGGACAGTCGCATACAATGCACGGGACAGTCGCATACAATGCACGGGACAGTCGCATACAATGCACAGACACTCGCATACAATGCGGGACAGTCGCATACACTGCATGGGACAGTCGCATACAATGCACGGGACACTCGCATACAATGCACGGGACACTCGCATACAATGCACGGGACACTCGCATACAATGGACGGGAAACTCGCATACAATGCACGGGACACTCGCATACAATGCAGGAAACAGTCGCATACAATGCACGGGACACTCGCATACACTGCACGAAACAGTCGCATACAATGCACGGGACGGTCGCATACAATGAACGGGACACTCGCATACAATACACGGGACACTCGCATACAATACACGGGACAATCGCATACAATGCACGGGACACTCGCATACAATGCACGGGGCACTCCTATACAATGCACGGGACACTCGCATACACTGCACACATACAATGCATGGGGCACTCACATACAATACACGTGACACTCGCATACACTGCACACATACAATGCATGGGACACTCACATACAATACACGTGACACTCGCATACATTGCACACATACAATGCACGGGACAGTCGCATACAATGCACGGGACAGTCGCATACAATGCACGGGACACTCGCATACAATACACGGTACACTCGCATACAATGCACGGGACAATCGCATACAATGCACGGGACACTCGCATACACTGCACACATACAATGCATGGGACACTCACATACAATACACGTGACACTCGCATACACTGCACACATACAATGCACGGGACAGTGGCATATAATGCACGGGACAGTCGCATACAATACACGTGACACTCGCATACAATGTACGGGACACTCGCATACACTGCACACATACAATGCACGGGACAGTCGCATACAATGCACGGGACACTTGCATACAATGCACGGGACACTCGCATACACTGCACACATACAATGCACGGGACACTCACATACATTGCACGGGACACTCGCATACAATGTACACATACAATGCACGGGACACTCACATACAATGCACGGGACACTCGCATACAATGCACGGGACATTCGCATACAATGCACGGGACAGTCGCATACAATGCACGGGACACTCGCATACAATGTACGGGACACTCGCATACAATGCAATGAAAGGTCGCATACAATGCACGGGACAGTCGCATACAATGCACGGGACACTCGCATACAATGCACGGGACAATCGCATACAATGCACACATACAATGCACGGGACAGTCGTATACAATGCACACATACAATGCACTGGACAGTCACATACAATGCATGGGACAGTCGAATACAATGCACGGGACAGTCGCATACAATGCACGGGACACTCGCATACAATGCACGGGACACTCGCATACAATGCACGGGACACTCGCATACAATGCACGGGACACTCGCATACAATGCACGGGACATTCGCATACAATGCACGGCACAGTCGCATACAATGCACGGGACAGTCGCATACAATGCACGGGACAGTCGCATACAATGCACGGGACAGTCGCATACAATGCACGGGACAGTCGCATAGAATGCAAGGGACAGTCACATACAATGTACGGGACAGTCGCATACAATGCACGGGACACTCGCATACAATGCACGGGACACTCGCATACAATGCACGGGACACTAGCATACAATGCACGGGACAGTCGCATACAATGCACGGGACAGTCGCATACAATGCACGGGACAGTCGCATACAATGCACGGGACAGTCGCATACAATGCACGGGACAGTCGCATACAATGCACGGGACACTCGCATACAATGCACGGGACAGTCGCATACACTGCATGGGACAGTCGCATACAATGCACGGGACACTCGCATACAATGCACGGGACACTCGCATACAATGCACGGGACACTCGCATACAATGCACGGGACAGTCGCATACAATGCACGGGACACTCGCATACAATGCACGAGACAGTCGCATACAATGCACGGGACAGTCGCATACAATGCACGGGACAGTCGCATACAATGCACAGGACACTCGCATACAATGAACGGGACAGTCGCATACACTGCATGGGACAGTCGCATACAATGCACGGGACACTCGCATACAATGCACGGGACACTCGCATACAATGAACGGGACAGTCGCATACACTGCATGGGACAGTCGCATACAATGCACGGGACACTCGCATACAATGCACGGGACACTCGCATACAATGCACGGGACACTCGCATACAATGGACGGGAAACTCGCATACAATGCACGGGACACTCGCATACAATGCAGGAAACAGTCGCATACAATGCACGGGACACTCGCATACACTGCACGAAACAGTCGCATACAATGCACGGGACGGTAGCATACAATGAACGGGACACTCGCATACAATACACGGGACACTCGCATACAATACACGGGACAATCGCATACAATGCACGGGACACTCGCATACAATGCACTGGGCACTCCTATACAATGCACGGGACACTCGCATACACTGCACACATACAATGCATGGGACACTCACATACAATAAACGTGACACTCGCATACATTGCACACATACAATGCACGGGACAGTCGCATACAATGCACGGGACAGTCGCATACAATGCACGGGACACTCGCATACAATACACAGTACACTCGCATACAATGCACACATACAATGCACGGGACAGTGGCATATAATGCACGGGACAGTCGCATACAATACACGTGACACTCGCATACAATGTACGGGACACTCGCATACACTGCACACATACAATGCACGGGACAGTCGCATACAATGCACGGGACACTTGCATACAATGCACGGGACACTCGCATACTCTGCACACATACAATGCACGGGACACTCACATACATTGCACGGGACACTTGCATACAATGTACACATACAATGCACGGGACACTCACATACAATGCACTGGACACTCGCATACAATGCACGGGACATTCGCATACAATGCACGGGACAGTCGCATACAATGCACGGGACACTCGCATACAATGTACGGGACACTCGCATACAATGCAATGAAAGGTCACATACAATGCACGGGACAGTCGCATACAATGCACGGGACAGTCGCATACAATGCACGGGACAGTCGCATACAATGCACGGGACACTCGCATACAATGCACGGGACAGTCGCATACACTGCATGGGACAGTCGCATACAATGCACGGGACACTCGCATACAATGCACGGGACACTCGCATACAATGCACGGGACACTCGCATACAATGCACGGGACAGTCGCATACAATGCACGGGACACTCGCATACAATGCACGAGACAGTCGCATACAATGCACGGGACACTCGCATACAATGCACGAGACAGTCGCATACAATGCACGGGACAGTCGCATACAATGCACGGGACACTCGCATACAATACACGGGACACTCGCATACAATACACGGGACAGTCGCATACAATGCACGGGACACTCGCATACAATGCACGGGGCTCTCCTATACAATGCACGGGTCACTCGCATACACTGCACACATACAATGCATGGGGCACTCACATACAATACACGTGACACTCGCATACACTGCACACATACAATGCATGGGACACTCACATACAATTCACGTGACATTCGCATACACTGCACACATACAATGCACGGGACAGTTGCATAAAATGCACGGGACAGTCGCATACAATGCACGGGCCACTCTCATACAATGCACGGGACACTCGCATACAATGCACGGGACACTCCCATACACTGCACAAATACAATGCATGGGACATTCACATACAATACACGTGACACTCGCATACACTGCACACATACAATGCACGGGACAGTGGCATATAATGCACGGGACAGTCGCATACAATACACGTGACACTCGCACACAATGTACGGGACACTCGCATACACTGCACACATACAATGCATGGGACAGTCGCATGCAATGCACGGGACACTTGCATACAATGCACGGGACACTCGCATACACTGCACACATACATTGCACGGGACACTCACATACAATGCACGGGACACTCGCATACAATGTACACATACAATGCACGGGACATTCACATACAATGCACGGGACATTCGCATACAATGCATGGGACACTCGCATACAATGCACGGGACACTCGCATACAATGCACGGGATAGTCGCATACAATGCACGGGACAGTCGCATACAATGCACGGGACACGCACAAACAATGTACGGGTCTTCGCATACAATGCACGGGACACTCGCATACAATGCACTGGACAGTCGCATACAATGCAAGGGACACTCGCATACAATGCACGGGACAATCGCATACAATGCACACATACAATACACGGGACAGTCGCATACAACGCACTGGACAGTCGCATACAATGCACGGGACACTCGCATACAATGCATGGGACAGTCGCATACAATGCACACATACAATGCACGGGACAGTCGCATACAATGCACACATACAATGCACGGGACAGTCACATACAATGCATGGGAGAGTCGCATACAATACACGTGACACTCGCATACAATGCACGTGACACTCGCATACACTGCACACATACAATGCACGGGACAGTGGCATATAATGCACGGGACAGTCGCATACAATACACGTGACACTCGCACACAATGTACGGGACACTCGCATACACTGCACACATACAATGCATGGGACAGTCGCATACAATGCACGGGACACTTGCATACAATGCACGGGACACTCGCATACACTGCACACATACAATGCACGGGACACTCACATACAATGCACGGGACACTCGCATACAATGTACACATACAATGCACGGGACACTCACATACAATGCACGGGACACTCGCATACAATGCACGGGACATTCGCATACAATGCATGGGACACTCGCATACAATGCACGGGACACTCGCATACAATGCACGGGACAGTCGCATACAATGCACGGGACAGTCGCATACAATGCACGGGACAGTCGCATACAATGCACGGGACATTCGCATACAATGCACGGGACAGTCGCATACAATGCACGGGACACGCACATACAATGTACGGGTCTTCGCATACAATGCACGGGACACTCGCATACAATGCACGGGACAGTCGCATACAATGCACGGGACACTCGCATACAATGTACGGGACACTCGCATACAATGCACGGGACAGTCGCATACAATGCACGGGACACTCGCATACAATGCACGGGACAGTCGCATACAATGCACACATACAATGCACGGGACAGTCGCATACAATGCACACATACAATGCACGGGACAGTCACATACAATGCACGGGACACTCGCATACAATGCACACATACAATGCACGGGACAGTCACATACAATGCACGAGACAGTCGCATACAATGCACTGGACACTCGCATACACTGCACACATACAATGCATGGGGCACTCACATACAATACACGTGACACTCGCATACACTGCACACATACAATGCACGGGACACTCACATACAATACACGTGACACTCGCATACACTGCACACATACAATGCACGGGACAGTCGCATACAATGCACGGGACAGTCGCATACAATGCACGGGACACTCGCATACAATACACGGGACACTCGCATACAATGCACGGGACACTCGCATACAATGCACGAGACACTCGCATACACTGCACACATACAATGCATGGGACACTCACATACAATACACGTGACACTCGCATACACTGCACACATACAATGCACGAGACAGTGGCATATAATGCACGGGACAGTCGCATACAATACACGTGACACTCGCACACAATGTACGGGACACTCGCATACACTGCACACATACAATGCATGGGACAGTCGCATACAATGCACGGGACACTTGCATACAATGCACGGGACACTCGCATACACTGCACACATACAATGCACGGGACACTCACATACAATGCACGGGACACTCGCATACAATGTACACATACAATGCACGGGACACTCACATACAATGCACGGGAAACTCGCATACAATGCACGGGACATTCGCAAACAATGCATGGGACACTCGCATACAATGCACGGGACACTCTCATACAATGCACGGGACAGTCGCATACAATGCACGGGACACGCACATACAATGTACGGGTCGTCGCATACAATGCACGGGACACTCGCATACAATGCACGGGACAGTCGCATACAATGCACGGGACACTCGCATACAATGTACGGGACACTCGCATACAATGCACGGGACAGTCGTACAATGCACACATACAATGCACGTGACAGTCGCATACAATGCACACATACAATGCACGGGACACTCGCATACAATGCACGGGACACTCGCATACAATGCACGGGACAGTCGCATACAATGCACGGGACAGTCGCATACAATGCACGGGACAGTCGCATACAATGCACGGGACACTCGCATACAATGCACGGGACAATCGCATACAATGCACAATACAATGCACGGGACAGTCACATACAATGCACGGGACAGTCGCATACAATGCACGGGACAGTCGCATACAATGCACGGGACACTCGCATACAATGCACGGACATTGCATACAATGCACGGGACACTCGCATACAATGCACGGGACATTCGCATACAATGCACGGGACAGTCGCATACAATGCACGGGACAGTCGCATACAATGCACGGGACAGTCGCATACAATGCACGGGACAGTCGCATACAATGCACGGGACAGTCGCATACAATGCACGGGACAGTCGCATACAATGCACGGGACACTCGCATACAATGCACGGGACAGTCGCATACAATGTACGGGACAGTCGCATACAATGCACGGGACACTCGCATACAATGCACGGGACACTCGCATACAATGCACGGGACAGTCGCATACAATGCACGGGACAGTCGCATACAATGCACGGGACAGTCGCATACAATGCACGGGACACTAGCATACAATGCACGGGACAGTCGCATACACTGCATGGGACAGTCGCATACAATGCACGGGACACTCGCATACAATGCACGGGACACTCGCAGACAATGCACGGGACAGTCGCATACAATGCACGGGACACTCGCATACAATGCACGAGACAGTCGCATACAATGCACGGGACACTCGCATACAATGCACGAGACAGTCGCATACAATACACGGGACAGTCGCATACAATGCACGGGACACTCTCATACAATACACGGGACACTCGCATACAATACACGGGACACTCGCATACAATGCACGGGACACTCGCATACAATGCACACATACAATGCATGGGGCACTCACATACAATACACGTGACACTCGCATACACTGCACACATATAATGCACGGGACAGTCGCATACAATGCACGGGACAGTCGCATACAATGCACGGGACACTCGCATACAATACACGGGCCACTCGCATACAATGCACGGGACACTCGCATACAATGCACGGGACACTCGCATACACTGCACACATACAATGCATGGGACACTCACATACAATACACGTGACACTCGCATACACTGCACACATACAATGCACGGGACAGTGGCATATAATGCACGGGACAGTCGCATACAATACACTTGACACTCACTCACAATGTACGGGACACTCGCATACTCTGCACACATACAATGCATGGGACAGTCGCATACAATGCACGGGACACTTGCATACAATGCACGGGACAGTCGCATACAATGCACGGGAAAGTCGCATACAATGCACGGGACACTCGCATACATTACACGGGACAGTCGCATACAATGCACGGGACATTCGCATACAATGCACGGGACAGTCGCATATAATGCACGGGACAGTCGCATACAATGCAAGTGACAGTCGCATACAATGCACGGGACACTCGCATACAATGCACGGGACAGTCGCATACAATGCACGGGACAGTCGCATACAATGCACGGGACAGTCGCATACAATGCACGGGACACTCGCATACAATACACGGGACACTCGCATACAATACTCGGGACAGTCGCATCCAATGCAAAGGACACTCAAATACAATGCACGGGACACTCGCAGACACTGCACACATACAATGTATGGGGCACTCACATACAATACACGTGACACTCGCATACACTGCACACATACAATGCATGGGACACTCACATACAATACACGTGACACTCGCATACACTGCACACACACAATGCACGGGACAGTCTCATACAATGCACGGGACACTCGCATACAATGCACGGGACACTCGCATCCACAGCACACATACAATGCGTGGGACACTCACATACAATACACGTGACACTCGCATACACTGCACACATACAATGCACGGAACAGTCGCATACAATGCACGGGACAGTCGCATACAATGCACGGGACACTCGAATACAATGCAATGGACACTCGCATACACTACACGGGACACTCGCATACAATGCACGGGAAACTCGCATAAACTGCACACATACAATGCACGGGACAGTCACATACAATGCACGGGACACTCGCATACACTGGACACATACAATGTATGGGACACTCTAATACAATGCACGGGACACTCGCATACACTGCACACATACCATGCATGGGGCACTCACATAGAATACACGTGACACTCGCATACACTGCACACACACAATGCACGGGACAGTCGCATACAATGCACGGGACACTCGCATACAATGCACGGGACACTCGCATACACTGGACACATACAATGCACGGAACACTCACATACAATACACGTGACACTCGCATACAATACACGTGACACTCGCATACAATGCACGGGACACTCGCATACACTACACACATACAATGCACGGGACACTCACATACAATACACGTGACACTCGCATACAATGCACGGGACACTCGCATACAATGCACACATACAATGCACGGGACACTCACATACAATACACGGGACACTCGCATACAATGCACGCGACACTCACATACAATGCACGGGACACTCACATACAATGCACGGGACAGTCGCATACAATGCACGGGACACTCGCATACAATGCACGGGACAGTCGCATACAATGCACACATACAATGCACGGGACTGTCGCATACAATGCACACATACAATGCACGGGACAGTCACATACAATGCACGGGACAGTCGCATACAATGCACGTGACAGTCGCATACAATGCACGGGACAGTCGCATACAATGCACGGGACACTCACATACAATGCATGAGACACTCGCATACAATGCACGGGATTCTCGCATACAATGCACGGGACACTCGCATACAATGCACGGGACACTCACATACAATACACGGGACACTCGCATACAATGCACGCGACACTCACATACAATGCACGGGACACTCACATACAATGCACGGGACAGTCGCATACAATGCACGGGACAGTCGTATACAATGCACGGGACAGTCGCATACAATGCACGGGACAGTCGCATACAATGCACGGGACAGTCGCATACAATGCACGGGACAGTCGCATACAATGCACGGGACAGTCGCATACAATGCACGGGACAGTTGCATACAATGTACGGGACAGTCGCATACAAAGCACGGGACACTCGCATACAATGCACGGGACAGTCGCATACAATGTACGGGACAGTCGCATACAATGCACGGGACACTCGCATACAATACACGGGACACTCGCATACAATACACGGGACAGTCGCATACAATGCACAGGACACTCGCATACAATGCACGGGACACTCGCATACAATGCACGGGACACTCGCATACACTGCACACATACCATGCATGGGGCACTCACATAGAATACACGTGACACTCGCATACACTGCACACACACAATGCACGGGACAGTCGCATACAATGCACGGGACACTCGCATACAATGCACGGGACACTCGCATACACTGCACACATACAATGCATGGGACACTCACATACAATACACGTGACACTCGCATAGACTGCACACATACAATGCACGGGACAGTCGCATACAATGCACGGGACAGTCGCATACAATGCATGGGACACTCGAATACAATGCACGGGACACTCGCATACACTGCACACATACAATACACGGGACACTCACATACAATACACGTGACACTCGCATACAATGCACGGGACACTCGCATACACTGCACACATACAATGCACGGGACAGTCGCATACAATGCACGGGACACTCGCATACAATGCACGGGACACTCGCATACAATGGAAACATACAATGCACGGGACACTCACATACAATACACGTGACACTCGCATACAATGCACGGGACACTCACATACAATGCACGGGACAGTCGCATACAATGCACGGGACACTCGCATACAATGCACGAGACAGTCGCATACAATGCACACATACAATGCACGGGACTGTCGCATACAATGCACACATACAATGCACGGGACAGTCACATACAATGCACGGGACAGTCGCATACAATGCACGTGACAGTCGCATACAATGCACGGGACAGTCGCATACAATGCACGGGACACTCACATACAATGCATGAGACACTCGCATACAATACACGGGATTCTCGCATACAATGCACGGGACACTCGCATACAATGCACGGGACACTCACATACAATACACGGGACACTCGCATACAATGCACGCGACACTCACATACAATGCACGGGACACTCACATACAATGCACGGGACAGTCGCATACAATGCACGGGACAGTCGTATACAATGCACGGGACAGTCGCATACAATGCACGGGACACTCGCATACAATGCACGGGACACTCGCATACACTGCACACATACCATGCATGGGGCACTCACATAGAATACACGTGACACTCGCATACACTGCACACACAATGCACGGGACAGTCGCATACAATGCACGGGACACTCGCATACAATGCACGGGACACTCGCATACACTGCACACATACAATGCATGGGACACTCACATACAATACACGTGACACTCGCATAGATTGCACACATACAATGCACGGGACAGTCGCATACAATGCACGGGACAGTCGCATACAATGCATGGGACACTCGAATACAATGCACGGGACACTCGCATACACTGCACACATAAAATACACGGGACACTCACATACAATACACGTGACACTCGCATACAATGCACGGGACACTCGCATACACTGCACATATACAATGCACGGGACAGTCGCATACAATGCACAGGACACTCGCATACAATGCACGGGACACTCGCATACACTGGACACATACAATGCACGGGACACTCACATACAATACACGTGACACTCGCATACAATGCACGGGACACTCACATACAATGCACGGGACAGTCGCATACAATGCACGGGACACTCGCATACAATGCACGAGACAGTCGCATACAATGCACACATACAATGCACGGGACTGTCGCATACAATGCACACATACAATGCACGGGACAGTCACATACAATGCACGGGACAGTCGCATACAATGCACGTGACAGTCGCATACAATGCACGGGACAGTCGCATACAATGCACGGGACACTCACATACAATGCATGAGACACTCGCATACAATACACGGGATTCTCGCATACAATGCACGGGACACTCGCATACAATGCACGGGACACTCACATACAATACACGGGACACTCGCATACAATGCACGCGACACTCACATACAATGCACGGGACACTCACATACAATGCACGGGACAGTCGCATACAATGCACGGGACAGTCGTTACAATGCACGGGACAGTCGCATACAATGCACGGGACAGTCGCATACAATGCACGGGACAGTCGCATACAATGCACGGGACAGTCGCATACAATGCACGGGACAGTCGCATACAATGCACGGGACAGTCGCATACAATGCACGGGACAGTCGCATACAATGCACGGGACATCATACAATCACGGGACAGTCGCATACAATGTACGGGACAGTCGCATACAATGCACGGGACACTCGCATACAATGCACGGGACAGTCGCATACAATGCACGGGACAGTCGCATACAATGCACGGGACACTCGCATACAATACACGGGACACTCGCATACAATACACGGGACAGTCGCATACAATGCACAGGACACTCGCATACAATGCACGGGACACTCGCATACAATGCACGGGACACTCGCATACACTGCACACATACAATGCATGGGACACTCACATACAATACACGTGACACTCGCATACACTGCACACACACAATGCACGGGACAGTCGCATACAATGCACGGGACACTCGCATACAATGCACGGGACACTCGCATACACTGCACACATACAATGCATGGGACACTCACATACAATACACGTGACACTCGCATAGACTGCACACATACAATGCACGGGACAGTCGCATACAATGCACGGGACAGTCGCATACAATGCATGGGACACTCGAATACAATGCACGGGACACTCGCATACACTGCACACATAAAATACACGGGACACTCACATACAATACACGTGACACTCGCATACAATGCACGGGACACTCGCATACACTGCACACATACAATGCACGGGACAGTCGCATACAATGCACGGGACACTCGCATACAATGCACGGGACACTCGCATACACTGGACACATACAATGCACGGGACACTCACATACAATACACGTGACACTCGCATACAATGCACGGGACACTCGCATACAATGCACACATACAATGCACGGGACACTCACATACAATACACGGGACACTCGCATACAATGCACGCGACACTCACATACAATGCACGGGACACTTACATACAATGCACGGGACAGTCGCATACAATGCACGGGACCCTCGCATACAATGAACGGGACAGTCGCATACAATGCACACATACAATGCACGGGACAGTTGCATACAATGCACACATACAATGCACGGGACAGTCACATACAATGCACGGGACAGTCGCATACAATGCACGTGACAGTCGCATACAATGCACGGGACAGTCGCATACAATGCACGGGACACTCACATACAATGCATGAGACACTCGCATACAATGCACGGGATTCTCGCAAACAATGCACGGGACACTCGCATACAATGCACGGGACACTCACATACAATACACGGGACACTCGCATACAATGCACGCGACACTCACATACAATGCACGGGACACTCACATACAATGCACGGGATAGTCGCATACAATGCACGGGACAGTCGCATACAATGCACGGGACAGTCACATACAATGCACGGGACAGTCGCATACAATGCACGGGACAGTCGCATACAATGCACGGGACAGTCGCATACAATGCACGGGACAGTCGCATACAATGCACGGGACAGTCGCATACAATGCACGGGACAGTTGCATACAATGTACGGGACAGTTGCATACAATGTACGGGACACTCGCATACAATGCACGGGACACTCGCATACAATGCACGGGACACTCGCATACAATGCACGTGACACTCGCATACAATGCACGGGACACTCGCATACAATACACGTGACACTCGCATACACTGCACACATACAATGCACGGGACAGTCGCATACAATGCACGGGACACCCGCATACAATGCACGGGACAGTCGCATACAATGCACGGGACAGTCGCATACAATGCACGGGACAGTCGCATACAATGCACGGGACAGTCGCATACAATGCACGGGACACTCGCATACACTGCACACATAAAATACACGGGACACTCACATACAATACACGTGACACTCGCATACAATGCACGGGACACTCGCATACACTACACACATACAATGCACGGGACAGTCGCATACAATGCACGGGACAGTCGCATACAATGCATGGGACACTCGAATACAATGCACGGGACACTCACATACAATGCACGGGGCACTCACATACAATGCACGGGATAGTCGCATACAATGCACGGGACAGTCGCATACAATGCACGGGACAGTCACATACAATGCACGGGACAGTCGCATACAATGCACGGGACAGTCGCATACAATGCACGGGACAGTCGCATACAATGCACTACAGTCACATACAATGCACGGGACAGTCGCATACAATGCACGGGACACTCGCATACAATACACGGGACAGTCGCATACAATGCACAGGACACTCGCATACAATGCACGGGACACTCGCATACAATGCACGGGACACTCGCATACACTGCACACATACCATGCATGGGGCAGTCACATATATATACACGTGACACTCGCATACACTGCACACACACAATGCACGGGACAGTCGCATACAATGCACGGGACACTCGCATACAATGCACGGGACACTCGCATACACTGCACACATACAATCCATACACTCACATACAATACACGTGACACTCGCATAGACTGCACACATACAATGCACGGAACAGTCGCATACAATGCACGGGACAGTCGCATACAATGCATGGGACACTCGAATACAATGCACGGGACACTCGCATACACTGCACACATAAAATACACGGGACACTCACATACAATACACGTGACACTCGCATACAATGCACGGGACACTCGCATACACTGCACACATACAATGCACTGGACAGTCGCAAACAATGCACGGGACACTCGCATACAATGCACGGGACACTCACATACAATGCACGTGACACTCACATACAATACACGTGACACTCGCATACAATGCAGGCATACAATGCACGGGACACTCACATACAATACACGGGACACTCGCATACAATGCACGAGACACTCACATACAATGCACACACACATACAATGCACGAGACAGTCGCATACAATGCACGG